>APFE030620482.1:0-16215 GCA_000404065.3 Pinus taeda | reverse complement strand
GGATGAGAAGAAAGACGAGGGGGCAGGAGATCCTATCAAAATCTTGCTCGAAGAAGCGCTCGAGCGGCAAAGGAACGCGATGATGGATAGCTTTGCGCAGATCCTTCAGCGGCTACCTAGAGGTGACGCATTGGCTTCCAGCAGCGACTCTGGAAACGCCACGCCCTTTAAGGTACAAGTTAATTTTGAAATCCCCATCTTCGAGGGTAAAATAGACGCAGATGGTGTAGATAAATAGTTAAATCTGCTAGATGGGTATTTCTCTGTTCATGAATTTTCAAGTCGGGAAAAGATTGTTTTCGCTCTTCTCAAAGCAACCCCCCACCTCAAGGACTGGTGGGAAACCCACTGCGAGCAGAAGGATGAAAGTACATGCTCACTTTTTTTCAGCCGCACCCACTTGGAATGACTTTCGGAATGCCATCAAGGAGCAGTACTACCCTGTCAAAAGCTATGAGGACAAATACATCAGATGGACCACGCTACGGCAGGGACGAGACCAAGATGTGTCTGAGTTCACAAACATTTTTCATACCCTTCGCACACAGTTGGGTATCAAAGATTCTGAGCTGCATCTGGTACTGAAATATCGTGGCTGCCTACACAGATACATCTAGGAAGAGATGGAGTTCTTGGACATCTCCTCACTCGGCACAACATACCGATACGTTGTCAAGATCGAGCAAAAGTTCAAACAGAAGAAGAGAGACTTTGGATCTGCAAATCCGAAGACCAAAGGACAAAGCCAAGGCGGGGTGACCCAAGACAACCTGTTGAAAGAAAAGAACAACACCACGAAGCCAAAGAAGGACACAGGAAAGTGGTGTGAGTTCCTTAAGAGTCCCACTCATAACACGAGTGAGTGTCGGACCAAGCAGTCGCTGGTGGCCGAGTTAAAAGCTTCCGAATCAGATACATGTTCCAACCCTGAGCCAGAACCCGACAAGGGGAATGGAAAAGGGAAGCAGATCATTGATGTGGATCCCAGCGCCACTGTTGCCACTGCCAAGATCCAAAAGAATGAGCCCGAAGAGCCAGAAGAGGGGGAACGTCTTTTCCACTCACAGATGTGGGTGAAGGGTTCGCCGCTGCAATTCATTGTCGACAGTGGCAGCCAAAAGAACCTTATTTCAGTAGAGGTCGTGAAGCGGTTGGGCCACTGACTACACCACACCCGCAGCCATACAGTATCGGGTGGCTTCATGAAGGACGAGATCTCAAAGTTTTCCAGCAGTGTCACCTTCCCTACAGCATCAAACCATTCACAGACGAGGTACTGTGTGATGTTACACCTCTGGATGTTTGTGATGTACTATTAGGTCAGCCATACTTGTGGAGGCGACATGTTGTGTATGAGTCAAGGCCTCGTGTTTTCATTATTTCTTTGGATAATTCATTATACAGGATACCGGAGGTAGCCCCACCTACCGCCGCCTCTTTGATCATTTCTAAGAAAGGCAGCAAGCTCATATCACAGACTAGGAAATTTATTTCCTGTCTGGTTCACCCCCAAAGTAAGGGGAAGATCGTTGCTACATCCATGACCCCCGCAAAGGGTTCCTCCACGCAGCAGCAGCAGCAAAGGGATAAGGTCATGACAGAACACAGGAACAACTTCTCCTCACGCACAGGGGTACCACACAAGTTTCAGGTGGGCAACAAAGTCAGGTTGCATCGGCAGAAAGAACGCCTTACCAGAACCCGTCAGAAGCTCAGACCACTCCGACATGGTCCTTACACCAGTACCAAGGCTACGGGAAAAAATTCTTTGGCACACATCATTCCTCCATCCCTTCGCCTACACCAAGTGTTCAATGTGGACCGTCGTCAACCATGCTTTCCACCATTACTGGACACATCAGAGATTGCAGGACAAGTTCAGCAGATGGAGGAACTCAACGCAATGGGGACCATTGCTTCCTAAGGGGGGAGGAATGATCCAGGTGGATATTGGTGGCCACCTGCCAAGTCGACCTTGACCCCCACCTCAACATTTTCAGTTTCCTTAATTATAGCGTAGTTTACTATTTTTAGCAATTTTTCGGGTCCTGAACTTCCAGAGTCGTTTTGAGGCCCTAAACGACGTTTTTTGGGAAATCTTGCTCTGCGATTTTTTTAGATAAAAAATCGTCTTTCTAGTCATAGTCCTCGGAGATATCTTTCCAACGAGCTATCATGCACGTCAAACGGAGATCGTATGCCAAAGTTACGACCCCGGGAAAGTTGATGTACCAATTTACCCAAACGGGGCCCATAGTTTGGCGTTTCATCTTCTAAGGGTCGGTTTTGGAATGTGAAGGGTTTTCCATTGTTTCTCAATAATAAATAGGCCTTCGAGCCTCATTGTAACACAAGTTCGGAACAGTTCAGAGACATGTAGCCGCACATCTCTTCTCAGAGATAAGCTACCATCGTCCTAGCTGGTTTATTTCCAATTCTGGTTGTAAGCATATTTCGGTATTTTCCATTAATGAAATGAAGTGTTATTTCCGCTGCAGCTCTTTATTTATGGTTATCGCATCTCTGTATTTATGGTTATCTCTGTAATCTATTGCATTCCTATTTAAATCCGGATCAGTCATGGCTCACTTGAGGCCCCAACAATAATATTTGTTCACATCCCACCATGTTCTTGTGTAGCAATTCTATTGAATCCCCATGTTAGATGTTTGGATCCATTGGACATGCCCTTCTTGAGTGTCTAATACTTGTCCCACACTCAGAATTTGCATTCTTGATGTGAAAGGTGATAAAAGGCATGGATTAGGGTAAAAAATACACAATATAGAGGTCTTCTGGGTTCCTTTCATACATCATCATTTCGGAAAATTGTGAGGCTGTAAGCAAAGAAGGAGAAGCTTGAAACTTAAAGGATTTATTGCACTAAATTCTGCAATTATTTTTGTGAGTTTGTAATTTCTTGAACAACAAATTTACTCCAAAGGAATTATGGCTCAATCATATTATCTATGTAATATATTTTGATGACATTGAATGAGAAAACTCGAGTTTTAACTCCTGAGTTTATGGTTATATATGTATGATCTATGGTGTATTATTTTGTGTTTGAAGTAGTTCTATTTTCTAAATGTTAAAATTTATTTTTATGTCGATATTAATTTATATAATTTTAATATATATATACATATATATTTGAGGAATAACTTCATAGGATTCCTCCATCTTCCCCAGATCCCCGGATGGAGGATAGTAGTAACTACCAACTACAGTAGCAATGAGTAACCGAGTAAGCGGGACATGATCCCACAACCTTTTGGTGATTATGCTTTGAGCAGGCAGGCTTTCGCTAAATGAGATAACCCAATGGTATGTGTGTGTGCGCTATATATATATATCTATAGATATATATATCTAGTTAAGAAACATACACACATATATTACATATATAGGTGTATACATATGAAGAGTATGTGTGTACACACACACACACACACAACACACAAATAATATATATATATATATATATATATATATATATATATATATATATATTGGTAAGTGGAATACAATTATAATTTATATTAAAAATAGATATTACGCTCTGCATGTGCTGTTGTAACAACATTTTCAAGATCACCAGGACCAGGTTCTCTCATATATTTCTACATAAGTTCCAAAATGGATTCTAATTTAGAAAATAAGAACTAAAAAACTCTCACAACCCTTGATTACAAAAGCCCACAATCACGAGATACCTCTCCCATAGAAAGCTATCACAAAGACATCTAAAAAGAACATCATAAATAGTCCCAATTATTACATATAAAGCAACCAAAATTGCTTCTCCAACTCTCAACAAAACACAAAAAGTTGTATGAAATAGAAAAAAGAAAAAAAAAATGATTATTAAAATACACACAAATATATTTACACACAGACGTATATATATCATGTCCTATTTTAGGTGTTTCATGTTAGGTGCGCGCACACACACACACACACATTGTCTTATTATGGGTGTTTCATGTTAGGTTAATCTTGACTCAGTTGAGCAATGATTAGGTTAAATTTGATTTGGTCAAAATGGGTTCACCATAGGTAATTTACAGGTCCATGCTAGTGGGTAGCCCATGGAATTCACTTGTAATGGAGCCTATTTAAAGGCTTAAAGTACTTTATTGTAGAGTGCTTGGGTTACGTCAAGATGGCTTGGCCAAAGTGGCCAAGGTAATAAAACTAACTTGGAAGTTTGGTTGTCTTGGTTAAGGGTTTCAAGATAGACATCTTGTGAATGTGTTTGATTTATGCTTATGTTATGCTTTGCTCTTAGTATATATTAGAGCCTAGTAACCTTGGACTCCATCTATTAGGATGAAACAATTTGAGGCTGGAACTCTATCTCTTTGTGCATGGTGAACTAGGGTCTACAAAATGTATGCCCTCTCTCATTGAGAAGTGGGTATATTACTCTAAATACTTCCCTAGGAGCATATGAATGGAAAAAGTTGTTGTATTGAGGAAGGTGATTTTGAGAATAAGTAGTGGAAGCCTTTTTTTGTGGTTAAAGACCTAGTGTGATGGAGAATGTTGTTGGAATATAAATTTGGATCTCCAGTGATGGAAACCATCTTGTTTCAATCTATATGATGTGGTTTGATTGGATGCAAGTTTGTCTGTAGCACTAATTGCATAAAAAACATTTGTTTGATGGATTAAATCTACTTATTGCAAATGTTTTTCATCTGAGATCTTTGTTTTAAGGGTATGTTATATGTGGCACCAATTGAGTTCTCGTTTTGGATGGATCCTTATATTCTAGTCAAGGATTTTTATTTTATTTTATTTATTATTATTATTATTATTATTTATTTATTTTTTGTACAGATGTAATCCCAAGAATTAAAGGTCTCTATTACTAATGAATAGTCATTAGTTTATGTGAAAAGGGTAGTGGAGGTCTCTGCTTATGTGTCCAACCTCAGCCCCGATTGGTTTGCTAGTGCAGGCGAAAAAATAGGGGGCAACATTATGGTGGCAATAATAGGAACTCATACTGATGTATTCATTCTAGTTGTTCATACAAAGGCATGCATATTGATGCTTTCTTGGATGGGGGATGCACTATAGTTAATGGTAGTGGAAAGTGACCATGGTGTTTACCCTTGTGGGCTATATGGACACTGGTTGTAACTACAAGATATTGAGTCTTTGAGATGCCTTGAGGTGATACAGAAATATGGACCAATGACAACAACCCCTTAAATATGTTGACAATGTGGAAATTTATTGGAGTTCAAAATTCAATGTAAAACATAAATTTGACCTTCAACCTTGAAGGTTTCTTGGATCTTAGCCTTGTGAATTTTCAGCCTTAGGGATTTTGTAAAACAATGTACAAAACAAGATGGAAAGAGAAAAATGTTTAACTTCCAAACAAACCAAAATTCCCAACATTCAAAGAGAAAATATACCAACCCAAATGGATAAGTTTCAATCTTTTTAGAGCAATTTATCAACCAATAAGCAAATATGAAAATGCTCTTTTACAACAACAATAGCATAAGTACAACAACAATATGACAACAATAAAATCAACCCCCTTTATTATTTACTTAGATGTCAAATCATTTAACAATTATTCTTTTACTTATGTAAATTCATCAAGACATATATGGCTGGAAATAACAATGCATCAAGAACATATATAGATGAAAAATCAAATTTGGAAATTGCAAAGGTTTTGGATGGTTGGATACTTAATTAATGTGCTCAAGACGAAGTACATGTACATACCAAACCCTTCTATAAAGGCTAGTACAAATCCTCCCATATCACAAAAACCTACCTAGGGAAAATCAATAAAACCATGGCAACCAAGAAGAGCCAATGTTCAAGCCACTCCAACACATCCTCCAAGGAATGATGTCCTCTCTTCTACTTATTGACAATTTCAGCTGAGGGTTTTATGACAAAACTGTAATCTCCAATCTCTAAGGGATAAACCCTAAACATAGAATTCCAAGATGCTCCAAGGTACTCCAAAAATACTATAAAACCCTAGAGAGAGAGAGAGGACATGTGAAGAATTTAGAGAGGAAGAGAGGCCAATGTGCACTCTTCTCGAGGTCACATTTCATCATAAGAGTGAATACAAGTGAGTGAATGAACATATATAAATGTAAAGACTCTCCTTCCTTTATTTATATTAGAGGCATGGATGGCCAACAATAGAATGTGGGCCTTAACCATTTCAGCGGAACCTAAAATGTGTAATTGTAGGATAACACAATTGAGACTCTATGCTCTAAAATACATGTCATGTTCCAATGACATGTTGTGCACAATAATGGCTCCAAGGTGATGTAGCTATGCAAGGAAAGTGTTCTTTAAAATATCTACTAATATTCTATACATTTTATTAAATTTCCCTTTAAAGCATCCAAATACATTGCGTCGAGAAGAATCTATTAGAGGAATGGTTTTCCTCATATTGCCATGATCTAGGTGCCCATCTAGGGCCATCTAAAAAATGGTCTTGATATTGGTAGTTTTTGGGTCATATATGGTTGATACATATTTTAGGGCTTTCCCACTCACTTTTTGAGGTTTTGATGTCCAATGATCGAGCATATGGTTCAATGCGCATTTCCTCTTTCCAACGAGTTAAAGAAGACTTGAAATTGATCAAGAAGAGAAAAATTACGGTCCTAGTTTTTTCTTGGATAGTTTGGTCACTAGTGTGCAAACCTATCTCAACATACCTAGTGAAAGAAAGATATAGAGAAACGTGGAAATCAAAGGACATGGTAAAATGGTGCAACGCCTATAAAATCCCTTGGCACAACAATGAAAAAGTTATTCTACACCATGGTTATTAGATGAGCTTAAAGCGCCAAACTTGATTTAGTGTGAAGGCCACCATATCCCATGGGAAGGGAAGTAGAATGGATCATCAACATAATATTTAACGTCACAATCACCTTTACAAAAGTCACTAGAGGGGCTTGGGGAGGGTGATTGCCTCTTCCACTTGCAAATGTATGTGAAGGGGACATCACTTCATGTCATTGTTGGTAGTAACGGTCAAGAGAATTTGATCTTAGTTGAGGTCCCGAGAAGATTCCTTCTTTAGTTACATCATGCATTAGTTTAAATTTTTTGTTAGTCCTACCTAAATCAGTTTGATCTGCATCGGCTTTAATTTTTTCCCTTTCTATGACTACTCTTGACTCTCTTCAAAATTTTCATTTAATTGAATCATCATTGGTTCTCATGTATTTGTTTCAAATTCATTCCAATTCAGGGGTACTATGTGTAACAACCTAGAAATAAAAACATGTAATTAATTAGATTAATCATGCGATTCATAGTCAACATGCAATTTATTAACTAATTAAAATATGGGTGAAGAGAGAGACAACTTACCTGTGGAATGATAGTTGAATTTTTCTACCTGCAACAAAGTCTCAGGGATGACTCTTCACCCAACTGTAGGCTTAGTTGCACAAAATCTTGCTACAACTGGCCACCCCCGAGCCCTCAATCAACGTACTACTGCCAGGGTATCCTTTGTCTCACAACACTATTCTCCCAAGAGAATAAATGGTGGAATCATGGAATGATGGAATTCCTCTCATCTTCCTCCACATCTATTAAATAGAGCAAACATTGGAAGGGGAACCACATGCACATACTCCATGTGTCAACATGTAACTTTACTGCTTTCTTGTTTTATTCTTTTGTTTTTACTTTTTGATAGCTTTACTGATTTTTACTACTTTCTTGTTTTATTTCTTATTTATATTTATTTAGAGCATGTAATTAAATTAAATTATTTATTATTTATTATTTTTATTACTTATTATTTTTATTATTTATATTATTATTATTTATTTATTATTAAGGGACATTACATACTCCCCCACTTTAAGGAACTTCGTCTCGAAGTTAATTTTTTATTATTTATTATTTATTATTAAGGGACATTACATTTATTTTTTCATTTATTACTTAATGTAACAATCCCGACACCCTTTGCTGAGCTAGTAAAACTAGAAGGCATTGAAAGTTTCACAACACCTGGGAAATTCCAAGGAATCTCTGTCCTTTTTCCCACTTTCAGAATCAGGCATAAGCCTCCCACTTTCGGAATCAAGCATAAGCCTCCTCGGTCTGTATCCTAGTCTAAGGATGGCCCCAAGGCTCGCGCCTGACTCAGACCTCATTTGCCCCCAAGGCCCCAAGGCAGGAATCTGGTATAGTGCTCAATGTCATCGGGCATCTCACAAGGTTGGCCCATTCCCTCCACAAATCACTAAGGCACACAACCCCAGACATCGAATTCCTTACACCGCTACCAAACTTCAACATCCTAATATAATACTAGGCACGTAGCCTAGAACATTAGGCACTTGGCCTCCTCAAGATGGTCCCATATCCCTTCAAGAGCTATCCATCAAGAGCTACACAAGACAAAGGAACCATTGGCATATGTAGTGTTGATTGAGTTTGTCCCCAGCCCATATGGTGTTACTTATTCTCCCTCGTGCGTATGGGCTCGCATGAGATCATCAAATAAACCAGCCCTCTCGACCCATTTGTGGAGTCCTGTCAATCATCACACCTCAACATGCAACCAATGCATTAGCTATACCATCATAGTATCATAGAAAATAATCTGAATGCCAAGTCTTGCATGTCATCATGTAACATTCATCATTGTTAATCACAACATTATGAATAATAATGAACTGCATGCTCATGCATGTCATATATTTGTACGCAACTATCACATGTTTCACTTCATGAAATACCATCATAAGTTATAACATCAACATATTTGAATCAAAGACATATCATGACTTCACATAATAAATGAACCACATGTCAATAAACCTCATATTATATCATCATAATTCCTATGCCACGTTATGCATATCATATCCATCATGAGTATTCAACATTAAATACCTATCATCACGTAGTAAATGAATATGTCAATATACCTTGACATAATCATCATCATCATAAGGATACATCATCACTATTGTAACAACTATATAAATATGAACCACATGTGCATGATCACCCTCATACCATCATATCATGAAACATCATCAAGTGACCATTGAAATCTCTTTCATTCTTGAGTGAGTTAGTTGGGTTAAATTGCAGTATATATATAAACCACATGATGATATATTTTAGTCTCAGTGGCAAAATCGTACAGATTTGGATTTGGAGCATCTAAATCATGTTTTAAGGGAGAGTCAATTATGATTAAGAACATTGATGAAAATGTAGTAATTGAGTACATACACGTAATCTGAATGGCAATTGTAGAGCAAAATCAAATTTATTAGAATATTTTACATGTGTATTTCATGAAGGTACCCAAAGTTTAAAAAATAAAGGTCTCATTCATTCATATGTTCAGTTCATGGTACAACTTTAACCACAACAAAAGTGTGTTGTCTTTAGTGGAACATATGTAAGAGGACTACAACTATTTTAATTTATCAGAAAGATATATCGAAAGATCATTACATGCAATTAATGTGTCGTGGAACATGGTACAATGAATTATATCATATATGCTTATGGAACCCATGCATTGAAATGTAAATGTCACTTTTGTGTTAAGAGACCATTCACATTTGAATTTATTAGTAATCAATCGATCTAGAGATCCACTAGTGTTGCCAAAAAAAAAAAAAGTATACTAGTGTTCCATAGATTAGTCAGATGAAATGTGCGTAGGACTGAAATTTGTTGAACCATTTAAAAATTTGCCTTGATTGGAGAAGTGATGCAAATATTAAAATGAATTATCATCATACAAATGCCATCAGGAATTGATTTAAATTTACATACCCTTCCCCAAAAGAATTGGTGTCAACAAATTAATTACCACTGTTTATATCCAGTTGCATCATAAAAAGGAATTTAGGAATTGAGACCATGAAATCTGCAGGCATATGAAAATGGAAGATCTTGACAAATGCAACAATTGATTTCAAACATAGATCGTTCCAAATTTATAAATGTTAATACATATCGCTAAAGGACAATCCAACCCAAATAAATAGTGAATAATATGATCAACATTCAAGGAATGTTATCTCTGTGTTTTTAGATCAGATTGAAACCATAAAATAATGAACAGATGCAAGTGGATAGAGTCAGTGATTTTTCCACATAAACAATGATTATCTAAAGGTAATAAGATATCAGAGTTTATACCATTGTGAATTGGAACAGATTTGACTATTTTAGAGCACTTCAAATGGTGTCAACATCAATTATCCAAATACTTCAAGCACTAGGTAAACTGTGTTGTAAAATGAACCGGTGGTGAGTAGTTAAGAAAATATACCAACATTAAAGATTTTTTCCTCCATCAAAAAAAAAAAAAAATAAAAAAAAAATAAAAATCATGTCAGTATACCATATCAATAGTGCTCAATTTTTTTAGGAAAAATGCCATCCAATGTGGATTGAATCAAGTTAGTTGGTGTATTGTTCAATCACAAGACATGAATGTTTAGGATGTGAAATTTAGTTGTTAACAATGTTTAGAAATGACCATCATTCAAGATATGTTTAACATCGTAGCGTGGTATCACAAGATTCTCAAGGCAAAATTTATGTGAAAATAAGCTGATAGTTAGAAAATATACCGATATTTGAGAGAATTATGGGTAGATTGTCACCATTCATGAGTTTATTAAGTGTGACCATAGCAAGAATTCAGAATTTATAGCCCATGAGGATGTAGGAAAGCATGCACCTTAACTACCCTTTTAATAATTCGCAAATAGAACCAAATCACTCACAAAAAGTCTCAGAGAGTGATTCAACAAGCCTAAGAAAATTTGGTGGGTGATGTAACAGCCCAGAAATAAAAACATGTAATTAATTAGGTTAATCATGCGATTCATAGTCAACATGCAATTTATTAACTAATTAAAATATGGGTGAAGAGAGATACAACTTACCTGTGGAACGCTAGTTGAATTTTGCTACCTGCAACAAAGTCTTAGGGATGACTCTCCACCCAATTGTAGGCTCGGTTGCACAAAATCTTGCTACAAATGGCTGCCCCCGAGCCCTCAATCAATGTACTATTGCCAGGGTATCCTTTGTCTCACAACACTATTCTCCCAAGACAATGGATGGTGGAATCATTGAATGATGGAATGCCTCTCATCTTCCTCCCCATCTATTAAATAGAGCAAACATTGGAAGGGGAACCACATGCACACAGTCCATGTGTTAACATGCAACTTTACTGCTTTCTTGTTTTATTCTTTTGTTTTTACTTTTTGATAGCTTTACTGATTTTTACTGCTTTCTTCTTTTATTCCTTATTTATATTTATTTAGAGCACGTAAATAAATTATTTTATTATTATTTATATTATTTACTTTACTATTTTTATTTATTGCTTGTTATTATTAATATTATATTATATTATTTATTTATTATTTTATTACTTATATTTTATTATTTTTTTTATTATTAAGGGACATTACACTATGATTCTGGACCTCTCTTCTTCTAACCAACCATGATTAAATTTGTAGTGACATAGATTTATTTGCAGTATAGATAATATGATCAGAGCCACCTCCATCTCCAACCCATGATTTCAACCCATATGAATCTTCTAGAACTCTTTTTGAAACTAGGAATCTCATCAGTCATTTTGACTTTCACTTTCAAGTTAAATTAAGTCCCAATATTAAATTACGCTCTCTAATCTTGTCAAATTGTTAAAATGTTTTCCTACCATCATATGACCCATAGAAAGTAAAGATAAAGAACTCCTCCCTACCTTCTTTAGATTTTAGATTTGACACCTGCATGAAACAAAGATTCATTAATGAGATCAACTTTATCTTTCCAACAAGTAGTATTGCAGTTTGATCTTTCCTCACAATCTACTGAATTAAAAGACCAATCTTTAGAATTGTTGATAGTAAATCCTTTGTGTTCTTCCCCTTCACACATAGTTTGATGAAGCAAAATGACATTTGGATTGTATTTGGCAAAACATATTTTGGGGGCTAAGTTTTTGTGGGTACCCCGACCCCTCTCAGACTAAATGACAAAATTATCATGGTTCATCTTCTATGAGGTTTTTCCTGCTCTAAGGCTCCTTTCATCATCATCAGAATTCCTTCCTTAACTTCCTTAATGGGTTTTTTCTTTGCTAGGATAAGGTAGAATCATTTAGAATTGTTGATAGTAAACACGTTCTTTTCTTCCCAGACATTTTCCTAAAAGTAAAATGACATCTAGATTGTATTTGGAAAAACACCTTTTCAGGGCTAATTTAATGATAGAATTATCATGCTTCAACCTTCTCTGAGATTTCCCCTACTGTGAGCACCCATTTATGGTCATATTCTTTTCTTCTTTTCTAGGATAAGATAGGATTTTCAACCCACTAATGATCCATAATCATTTTCCTCTGCAAAACCTCATTCTACCCCTTATTTCTACCTTTGGGAACTGCCTCTTATAGGTCTTAGGTTACATCTAGGTCCATATCTTCCATCATATTTAGAGGTATACTCCCCAAACTCATAGGACATAGAGGTTTTACAGGATCCCTTTACAGGTAATTTACTAGTATGTTCTACCCAAATTGTGGATTGTATGCTTACTTATACCAAATTTATATTCTACCTTAAGATGATTTTGATTAGTATAGGAATGGGAATTCCAGTGGTGAACTAGATCAAGGGGTTCTTATCCTTGGCTTCCTTTTCTATTATGATAAATCGATCAGCTTCTAGATTCTTTTGTTTGGTTGCAGGACTAAGTAAAATGATAACAACCAACAAAAGAGAAGGTTCCATCAAAGGGATAAAAAAGGGAAGCTCCATATCTTTGCCACACGTGTTTGTAGATGACATTATTTTGTTTGGATTAGGTACTGAGACAGAAGCTAGAACATGCAAGGAAATCCTAGATGTGTGAAACAAAATTACAATAATTTAGTGAATATTTTAATTATTGCTCGAGAGTGCAATAAGGATTAGAGTGTGAGTATCTCCCTCTATTCCTTGTGACAATAGAATTAAATATTTAGGTTTTTATTCAAAATTGAATGATTTTAATCATAGACATTGGTTTTGGCTGTATGAAAAAATAGATTACATCTGATGCTATAGGTGGTTGTCTAGTGAAGGGAGGCTCATCGCGAAGTAAAACCAATTAAAGGGGATATTAATATATTTGTTATCCATAGGCCATTAAAGGAATCCTGGAGAGGTCAATTTTTTTTCCTTTGGACAGGAAAAAGAGAAAATGATCATTCACTTGTTTAGAATGGCCCTAGTGACATAGAGCCTATGGACAATGTTGTACAATGAAGATCTATGGGGAAAAAGTGCTCACCAATAGCCCCAAGATTAGTAAAATATTGGATTAAAATAGATGTAGAGATATTTAGAGGAATTTTAATTGTTTGGAAGGAAATGGTGAAATCAATTTATCCAATAAATACTTCTCTAGGTGACTTTGGGATATCGAGCTTGGGGGGGTGTTTTCTCTTGAGTGAACAAGAAATTGCACCAAAACTTCCATTGATCTTTGTCATACTTCTCTCAATCTTCTTTGTCTTCACTTGGATTTTTCCTTGAAACCTTTTTTTACCTTGTTGATAAAACACTAAAATCTGCCCCAAAACACCCACATGATGATGATCACCCCCTGCTTCACCGAAATATTGTCATTTGACTAAAGCACTGGTGGATGATTCTCATAATGGCTAGAATGAAGCTGAGATGTCTGTATAGAGCTCCTTGAAGCTGAAAGACCATGGTTGACACTTCTCAAGCTCATATTCTCTTGAACTTATTGCCTGAGAGACAGGCTTGGAGAAGCTATAACATTTTTCAATGGAGATTTCATCACTAGTGATCTTGGATGCATCTCTTTTCCTAATTTCACTTCATTGCAGGCCTTCAGTGAAGGGAATTTACATGAACCCAAAATAGGGGAGCTACAATGGTAGCCATGCATGCCATTTGTGATATATTCTTCTACAAAGATCCCATTTTTAATGGAAATTTTTGGAGGGAGTTGTTTTCTTGTCTTGGTACTCAATTAGCTCATAGCTCATCTTATCATCCTTAATTTGATGGGAAAACTGAGATAGTGAACAAATTTTTGGAAGGATATCTTTGTTGCTTTGAATATGATAAACAAACACAACGAGTCAAGTGGTTACCTCTAGCTTAATGGTGGTATAACACTTCCTTCCATTTTGCAACAAAAATGATCCCATTTATGGCCCTTTATGGATATCATCCACCATGCATCACACCATCTTTAAGAGAAAATTCCACAGTTAGATAAGTGGAAGATCACATCGAGTATCAACAACAAGTTCTCCAAATATTAAAGGATAACCTCACTATGGCACAAAATCAAATGAAACAACAAACATATCAACATCACAGTGAAAGAAGTTTTGATGTAGGTGATTGGGTATTTTTATGGCTACAACCATATAAACAAACGTCTCTCAAGCAAACTAATAAGGATAATAAATTATCACCCAAGCACTATAGTCCTTGCAAGGTGTTGCAAGATATTGGTACTATGGCATACAAATTGCAGGTTCCTACATCTTCCCGAGTACACCTAGTTTTCCATGTTTCATGCTTAAAGAAGGTTATCAGTGACAAATTGGTAGTTCAAACTGTTTTTCCAAAACTTGATGAAGAAGGAAAAATCATATTTGATCTTGAAGTAGCCACAAAAATAAGAACTCAATAGTTATAGAATCGATCAATTTCAGAGTATCTCATTAAGTGGAAGAACTTACCTGTTGAAGATTCCACACGGAAGGATGAGAATTTTATATAGAAGCATCAATAACTACTCAAGCGTTGGGGATAACACTCATTTGAAGGAGAGGGGCATGTTAGGTCTCTACAATACTAGTGTAGCCCCCTTATTGTTATTGTTATTGTACCCCCCTTATTTTTATTGCTGTGCCCATGTAACTCCCATATTGTTATTGTGGTGCCCCATAGAAGCCCACTATTGTTGTTGTTGTGCCCTTACATTATTATTCTTATGTAGGCTCTGATTATATTGTGACCCCTTAGACTCCTATATATACAAAGAAGGTCTTGTCATTTGTATCATCCAATAATTTTTCATTAATGTAGTGTAAAGGAGGTTGCCCCCTCGAACATGATACTTTTTAATTCATTGATCTATCTTTTTGTGAGATGTTTGCATAACATTTGGTATCAGAGGTTCCGATTCTAGGGTTTCGATGCTTCAAATAGGTAATCGTGGAATTGTCACTATAACAATTTTTATACGAAGCTTCAGAAGATGAAATTGCGATCATGTGGAGCCTATATCTTGTTGAAATTTGTGCCAGAATTTATGATCTTGGTTTACTATATCTTCTGACACATGGTCCAAAGAAGTTAGAGTTTTTGTAGGCTCCAAAATTTAGTATCAAACATGTGACCTAGGGAAAAGCATCATAACTTTCATTTCGGATGTTAGATTCACATTCTGTAAAAAGTGGCTAAAATTGCACGGATGATAGTTTTTTGTGTAGTCATTGCAGGTCTGAAGGTTGAAACAATTACATGTGGCATCTTGTACAACTTCACTCTACAGAATGAGTCCATAGTCAGGCCATCGTGAGAGATTTGGCATAACTCTATATTGAAGAATCCAATATTGGTTTGATTTATGATATTAGAAATAAGATTCATAGGGATACCACAAGGATGAATTTAAGACCTTGGAAATATGAAATTACATAGATACAATAATTAAATATTGATCTCCTAAAAAGAAAGAAAAAAGTGTGTATTTTTTAATTTTTTCATAAATTTTGTTTGAAAAATCAGTTTGAAGTGATTCAAAGGGCATATTGAAGCATAGAAATCATTATTTGATTCCTAAATACTTCCAAAAAACAATATGTTATGAAACTAGCTCAAGGAAAGATAGAAAAGATAGATAAACTCCTTAGAATTCAGCCTCTTCGAGGGGGCAACCTCCTTTACATTACATAAATGAACAATTATTGGATGATACAAATGACAAAACCTCCTTTCTATATATAAGAGTCTAAGGAGTCACAATATAAACCATCAGACCTAACAATAATAATATAAAGCCACAAAAATAACAATAGAGGGATTCTATGGGGCACAGTAATAACAATATGGGGGCAATAGGGGCACAACAATATTAATAAGGGGT
>APFE030620474.1:60863-113086 GCA_000404065.3 Pinus taeda | reverse complement strand
CAAGTCGCTCTTGAACATGACACTTTCCTTCCACATCCATGTCGGGTTGGGTTGTTCCGTTCACTGGTCATCACCATTGGTCCATCACACCATCCATCTTTGGGGTTAACGCTACCAATCCATCATCAGTGTTGCCGACATGTTCAAGAGAAGTCATTCAGACAATTCACCTATGTCTCTCCCACTGCAATACATTCATGCTTCATTCCTTCATGATCGCCACCCTGAACCCTGTATCGTCAGATTTTTTTCACCTCCAAAATCATTTGCTTCATTCCATGTCGTTGATGCGGGATTCATTAAGGCCCTCCTGTGACGGGTCACTTCTTGTCGACATAAGCTCATTATCCAAGAAGTTGACTTAGGAACAACCCTTTCAGTACTTTGAAGCTTGCATGCCTCAATGGCAAGTTTCTCACTTTCGGTGACAGGTTTACATCAACAGCCTTTGACCGAGAGATTTTACGTGGTGTTTGACACCAAGTCCTTTTTCACACAACGTGAATTGTACTGTAGTACCTTGAGGGTCATTGTCATTATTGGTGATTCCTCTCTTGCTTGTTAACAGCTTACATCATTGGCTGGTAATCAGGCGATGTCTTTCCATGTTCGACTCCACAACATTTTTCACATGGATTGGCTTCTACTTCGAGTGAAGATTGAACGATTTTTGAAGACCCTGGATCTAGTTTCATCCATCCGGGCTGCGATATATTTAGGAATATAAAGACATCAAGTGTACATCATTGCCGAATAGATGATCATCCAAATCAAAGGATGATGTGTCCATATCATCAGTCTGTCACACAAACGATTGTTTGTCCTATGTACATGAAAATGAATTTATAAAGCTAAGCATGGGAATGCCCGCCTCAGCTAGATCATGAAAAAATGTTGTCAAAATAATGTATTGTATTGTATCTTATTACAGGCCGCCTCCCAGCTTGGAAAAACTTCAGATCCTCATAGAAAGCATTTCACCTGACATCAGAAAGATTAATGACCTCATACTTTAGGGGGCAACTGTTATAGACATTTTTGGGCACTTCAACCCCAATCATAAATGTCCATAAACTGAGGGCTCCTAAGTCCCTAAAAGTGTCACTTCACTGCCTAAAGGAGCAAGGTCAACTGATTACATCATCTCCCAGAAGTTATCCACTAAAAACTACTCATAAATGGTCAAAACTGGACCATACTTAAAGCTTAGTGCAGAGGGTGCGATGCATATCACCATCCCAGTGTACAAGGTGCGATGCATACTGAATTGATCCTCTATAGGGTGCGATGGTCGGGAATCGAAAAATGGTAGGGACAAAATGCAAGGTGGAAGATCATGGAATATTCTAGAAGCTTCCCCTCTGACACTTGCCTCTTTGTTTTCGACCAGGGATGAGTAAGAGATCACCATTCTCCAAGTGGAAGCAGGAACTATCAGAGAGAGGACACTAATCAAGATCCCAGAAGATGACTCACCTTTCTTTAATCATCTATATATGGATCCCTCATCACAAAGATCCAGACGTTGGAATTTTGTATCTTATAGAGAAGTGTTGTTGGTTTTCTAGTGTGCATTCATAGTTTTGGGTGATCTAAGCTTTGCTTGAGGTGAAGAAGGGCTTCCTAGCTGGAATATGATGCTGGGTCAGAACATATGGTTGTAATCCTCTTGCTACTTTTCATCTTAATAAAGCTATTCTTGTTTTCTTCCATATTCTTGTGTACTTGTTTATATATGCATTTATATGGTTAACACACATCTGGTCCTATGTTATTTATGAATATAGATCTTTGTTTCTTTGATAGTAGTATGCTGCTGTGATTCGATAGGTTCTTTTTGAAGCTAGGCAGACGAGGAAGAAGCGGCGAAGCTCTATCAAGAAGGAGAGGAAATCGAGCGCAATACTAAGGTTGGTCTTCCGGGTTCTCCTCTTGTCTATTTTCATAAAAGAAAATGATAGTAGACTTTACTTTTTTGTTTCTGAGATAGACACCCATCTTAGTGGGAATAGCAGCATCCGAGTGGACACTATTCCCGGTAACAGTACCACATTACAATGACATGCCCATAATGATGATAGTGATCAAGCAGCTGTTGTGCTTGGTTCACGATGGGTGCCTGTGGCTAGAGGAATCAATATTGATCACTGACATGCTAATCCATAAAATCACTTGGCTGTCACACGCAAGAGAAAAACCAGCCATGGAATTTGGCAGAAAGACAGGTGAGAATGACCTTGCTGATGCAATGAAGAATAAATTTAAGCTTGTTAAGAAGCCATGTAGCTACTCCATGACTAGCATAACCCAACCTGAGGTGAAGGTAGCTACTTAGATCATGGCGGGAAAGATTATGAGGAAGTGTTATGGGTGTACAGTTCAACTGGGCGCGCTACCTTTCCAGCAAATTCCTCGCGAACTACAAAGAGGCGTAAGATCAAAGAAAAATGTTTCACTATGCATGGTTGTTGTTGTCCATAGTGCTGGTCGCATGGGAGTTACCAGAGGATATTCAGTTTCCTCCAGTCGTGAAGGACTTACCGGAAGCAACGAAGTTCACTTCACTATGGGCTATGAGGGAGCCCCAAAGGGTCAAGGACAACAAGGCCTTTTGGATCTTGATGGAGAAGAGTATCCACATGGTCGTCAAACACAAGCCACAGTTGCCACCAAAATTTTTTGTTCAGTTGATAGAGTATGTGGAGTTCAAGGCAGACTTCCACGATGTCTCCATGCGCGTGTGGAAGGATCCTGAACAAAAGTTGTATGACCTTCCATACTTGGCCATAGACGATGTGATTGTAGTAATCCTTGACTATTGGCCAATAGATTAGCGCACCACTTCAGAATTGACAGTTGGGTCTAGAAATTCTGCATTGAAGCAAAAAAGGAAGAGGCTAGGATTAAGATGGAACTATTGGCCAAGAAAAGGAAGAAGGAGGCTGATGATAAAACCAAGGCGGAGTGCATTACCATGGAAAAAATAGGAGGATAGGAAGAAGAGGAGGAGCGTGGCTTTGATAGGAGTCAGAAATCGCCTTCCCCAGAGACAGAGGAGGAAGTCAGTGCAAGGAGGAGTAGACTTGGAGACTACTCCATTATAGATTAAGCACAATATGATCAAGAGAATGTAGGGCCATGAAAGAAGTCCAAGGCCAGTAAAACGTCCCTTGACCCAGTCACCTTGATAGAGGGTGACTTGAATGACACTGGTGATGTAGTAAGGGATACGACCACGGAACTACTCCAACAGTTCGAGCAGCAGCAGAAACAGGCCTTGGGTTCCATTTAGACAAGTCTACGCGAGCTACAAATCTAGGTATCACAAGTACAGACTAGTGTGGGATGGAGCAGTGTGACATCAACTAGTTTGGCACCTGGCACCTTTAGAAGCAATAGTGATGGTGTGCACACTGGATCCTCGGGCAATTGCGTTGCCAGATGGAGCACTGACTGGAGAAACAGAAGCTAAGAAGGCCACCATCAAGGCCCTTAAGGGGGTTTGAATCAATTTTTCCGTGCTTCCAAGTGAAGCCCTCCACACTTTGTAGGATGGTGTGATCGCAAAACTTCAGGCTTGCGAACAATGCGCACTACACATTATCAGTGAGCAAAGGGTGAACAATGCTTAGATGGCTGCATAGAATAACTCCACTATTGATCTATTTAAGGCCATCATAGACAAGAATGAGCGCATGACCAAGGTAGTGGCTTAGGCATGCAGGTCTATCCCAAAACTGGACATTCCTGAAGATGAGCCAGTGGATGTGAGAATTCAGAAGCTCGCTATTGGAGTGCGTGAAGCGAGAACAGAGTTGGCGAAGGTTCAGTTTGAACTAAACCTTAATATTGTAGAACTTGAGTTGAAGGCCCAACCTTCGACTATGCCAGAAGTTATAGAGCAACGTGGGGCAACTATTAAGGATGTTGTTGCAGCAATAGATAGTGCAGTAAAGGATTTCACTGCGCTCTTCGAGCAGTTGCTCGAAGTAATCACCATCTTACAAGAGGATCCCAATGTGCAGAGGATGGAAATAGAGGTGTGGGAGCTACAACAGTGATATGACGAGGTTAAAGTGACTACGTGCTCCGTCACCATTACCCAAAGGCTAATGAAGTTGTAGGAAGCAAAGGTGCTAAAAGAGTAGGTGGACATAGCACACTATAGGGAAGCATTATTGAAGGCTCGATTGAAGCCTTCATTATATGAATAATATGTTCTCATGACCACCATTGAAGGTAAACTAGTTAGTTTACAGGAAATGTAGCAGAAGGTACAGTTAGATGGCACAAGGCCAGCGACAGAGTAGCTAGTCAAGAAGATGAAGAAGGCGAGAACACAATGCACTACCGAAGTCACAGTGGTACAAGTGGAGCTGGGAGGTCTTCGCGACAAGATCTCTACGCCAGCAGAGTGACTCAAGGGCAAGTCACTAGATTTGTGTTGGGGGCCTATTGGGAACAGGTCCCCTGGGGTCAATTTTGGGGTTACAAAGCTAAATTTTTGGGGTAGAAAGCCAAAATTTTGTAGGAAAGAACGTAAAGTCTCCACATTTTATGGCCATGGAGTGTGAAGATGTAAAGATTTATGAAGGTTTTTCCACCCTTCTTTTGTATAAGTCATGTCAACTTTAGATATCTACCCATGATCCACGGACCATGGGATTGTATAAAAAGGGAGTCTTAGAAGAGTCTAAGGCAGTTCAATAGTTAATAAGAGTTTAGTAGTGGATAAGTTGGAGTCATTGTTGGGTATGTGAAGCTAAGAGTGAAGAGTCTTAGTGTAGGAAAAGGCTCTCCAGCTGAGTGCACAGAGGCCTAGGGTAGAAGTCCACAACTGACTAAACGGAACCCTGCAGCTATGTGCATAGGGTAGTGAGAGTCTGTACTTGAGATTTGAATCAATAATAAAGAGGAGTATTCTGGAATTACCTATGTATTTTACTTCTGTTAATTACATGTCATTATGTTATGTTGAACACTGGGTTTATGATTCATTGTTATTCTAATGCACGATTCTATATATTTCCTTATGTTATATGACTGCAAGTAGAGATATATGTTTTCGCGAAGATAATCATAAATGCATGTTAAAGTTGGCTGACACTTGAGATCATTCGAGTAATTACATAGTAGAGTCACATAAGTGCCTGAACCACCTATTAAGGTTGCACGAAGGACTGTCGTAGACCTTTGTGGAGGTTTAGAGGACAAATAAGTGGAATATATCGATAAGCCCTAAAAGGCTTATCGACCTACGTGAGGAAAGAATTGAAGGTATAAAACTGACATCACAACCATCTCAGGGTGCAGAAATGTGGTTCTTGCATCCCCCCATACTACTGCAGACGAGACTTCAATCTATGCTCCACGGATTGATGCTGAAAGGGCCAGTAGTATAGGGATTTTTTTGGCTAATTACTGTCGAACCTGGGTGAGGGCCCATCAAGCCAACATTCCTAAAAAATGAAAAAAGGGAATTAAGTAATGTCAAAAGGTTTAAAAAAAAATCATATTTTTGTTGTGCTTGATAAAAATTAAAGTTTCACATACCTCTCAAAGGGGTACATCCATCTATATGCAACCGAGACATAATATCGAAGCTCACATACCAAATGTACATTCAAATGCAACATTATATCGAAGAATGAAGGAGTAAAGTACTTTTCAAGAAAGCACAATGTCTCCACAATATCATTTTCCAACTTGTCAAGACTCTCTATTGAAATTGATTTTACACAGATTTGCCTATAAAAGTGAATGGATAGCTCCCCGAATGTGTAGTCTTGAGGGAAAGGTATGTAAGAATTTGATTGAAAGTGAACATGAAAAAGGCATTGTGGAATTATGGTAATGGACCTAAGAGATGAATTGGCATTCACACTTATCCTTGGAAATTATGGGTTCACTTGAGGCAGTATTTTATTTCCTCAAAATCAAGCTACAAACATCACTATATTTGGCATCATTGTATTAGCAATGCCTCTTGATACCTATGTCCACGATATCTTCAACATATTCATTGTTCTATGGTCTATGACTCATCAAAATGGATCTATAATGGTGTGGCAGTAACTCACTATGACTACATATCGCCTCTATATGCACCTTCTCAAGAAGTCTATTCAAACCTAGTTGTGATTCTTTAAGGCTCGTATTTTTCTAAGGTATGTCTTATCTAAGCCTTGTATGTATCCTCCAGACCTGCACTCTAGACTCTGTTAATGGTAATTCTTGGTCATCCTATATTAGCGATGACATAGTGAACAGGGTATTAGCAATGTATATGTCATATGGATAGTAACACTCATAAAAAATCATAACACTAACTTAAATTCTTGACAATAATTTATTTTAACCTCATAAATTCTAATGCGAGTGACTTTCCTAGATCAGGGTAGTAACATATATGTAGACTAATGTAGTGATAAGAATATGTGCTCATAGTATGAATCTTGTACTTCCTACTGTGACCTGATGAACACACACACACACACACACACACACACATATATATTCACAATTCAAGCTTCTTATATTAGGTGAGTCAACCCGTGGAGATGTTGATTTACAATAGCTTCATTGTGATCCCAGAAATAGACTTCAATTAATGTTTGGTCATAAGCAGTGGAAGCATTTGATTTTCGCAAAGACAATCCTCTCTCAGTTTGAGGATAATTAGTCTCCCTGAAATCTTCTATTCCCAACATCAAGTAGCAGAATAAGAATTTTGCTGATGTCATCTCTAAAACATTAGTCCTCCTGTAAGTTTGCAATAGCTGAAGCTATCATAAAAGTAAAAAAAATAGAATCCTGAGCAGGGATATTTCTTGGTTCCCTCACAGTTATATGTACGTGGTATTGTTCTATGTATGTCACCTCAAGCTCACCATTATTTATGGTCCAACATTAAGTATGACATCGGTACTGCTAAGTATCAATGGTGATACATTACAATACCTATAAATTGATGACAATGTTCCAGTCTTGTTCACAATCGAAGTTGTGAACAAGAAAGATATGAAATCTGGAAAGCTTGATTTTCATCCTTTCAAATGTTATCTTCTATAAAGAAGTTACAGGGATCTCTCATCTAATAAGTTAATAATTGGTCTAATGAGATATTGAAGCTTCTGTCTTCAGCAAAGAACATGTTATCATAAATTTAACATGGTATCAGAGCCAAGTTGAGGACAAGGCCAAGCAACAATGAACGTAATTATGACAAGTCTCTGCACCCAAGTAATCATCTTGTAGATAGAGTTTCTTCCCCCCTTGAAAGACTACACTACATGTGAAGCAGCTCTATCAAGTATTCAATCTCTGTGGCCTTGTTGACATAGATATTCACTTGTTCTGAGATTTGAATGAAATTTTGAAGTGGAGAGACCGAAGTGTTAATGATTGTTTTGGGTTTTTTTTCTTTGGTTTGATCTAGTTTACTCGATGGGCTATTTCAGACTTTCAGACACACAATTCTATGCTCTTTGTGGTATGGCTTGACCCCTTGTGTAGGGAAGTCTATTGTGCAAAGATAGCTTAATTTGTAGAAATTGGCTTGCATATAATGCAACACTAATTTACATAAATGCATGCTAATACTAATAACTTCAATAACTGTTTGGCATACACACTAATTTATAGACCTAAGTGCTAACATTGTATTCAATCTCTGTTCCAGGACTCATATACTTCTGAATGATCTAGGGCACACTAGTTCCATTCTTGTGAAGTCCTCTATTGTGACAATGTTTCGCTCAAGTGTTTTGATGCTTAACTTCTGATATAAATTTATGAGGCTAGCACTATCTAAGGATTTTTTTTGGAATTCGCATACTTGACAAAGTGTTGAAAAGTGTTATGTTGAAGATAGACCTTGAGGATCTAGACACAAGCTTATCTCTATGGCATAAAATGCAAGAAACAATTCAGTCTAATCTATGTATTGTGTACAAATATGTGGTGTCAAATCCCTTATATAGATACCTATAAAACAAGTTTGGTTGACCTAAGTGTATAACTAAGTGGGTATGAGTCAGCTAGTTTAGTGATTATGGTTCGATCTAATGATTCACCTCTGTATATTTTGGTGCAGAGAATCTAAAGATCGTGGATTATTTGATGTACACATTGACTGCATTCAAATCAAGTTTTTGGATAGATTTCTAGAATTACTGATGTCACAAGGATATTATTTCTCTTGTTCTTCGAGAGTGTAAGGTCCTTATATGGTAGAGGGCTTTGAGAGAGAATATGCATAGAATTTATTTGCTTGCAGGAATGAGTGTGCTCAATGCCCAAAACATGTGATGAATGATCAACATTATAAGGCCTTGACTCTTAAGTCCTAACCAGGCATGTTTATTCTTTTTGAAGCTTAAGGAGCTAGGAGTAAATAGGCCCATTGATGCCAAGTTATAAAGCAATGATCCAAGTTCCTTGACAAGCAAATTCGTGCATATCCATGGGAGATGGTAAAAGCTACCATTTTTCCATTTTAAAGTAATCTTATTTATGTTTCATATCACTATAGCAATGAAAAGGATGTTGCATTGTTTGCAACAAGCCAAATTTCTCACTGATGATACATTGACAAAGATTTTTTACCTCGGATATGTCCTCTTGCATGCATGGAATGTTATAGAAATAGTCTTCTAGTAGGAATGGATCACAAGGATCCTTGATGAGAAGGTTCTTCAATGTATGGAAGAATCTTGGAAAGAGTATATTCCACTAGAATTTTCTGGATGCAGTCTGGCATATTATGGAAGAAAGCATCAAACAAGTTTACTAGTTTAGTTGCAGTATGAAGGAATAATTGAAGTATTTTATCATCTTGAGAAAGGAGCCTCATCATAGAAATTTTCTTCAAATAAAGAGGTATTTCGTGAAAGAAGTTAACTAAATGACAAAATTAAGGAAAGAGGTATGTGCATCTTTAGATAAGAGCTCTTATTTAGAAAGTAGAATTCATATATTCAGAGATATGGTAGGAAGAGTTAGATGCAGAAATATATTTGAAATCATGTGCCTGGTATGTCTTGGTTAAATACTAGATGAAATAAGGACTCTTTCGTATGGGTACTCGATGTATAGAAGCATGATGGTTGTGCATAAAACTTGGTGATATTGATCAACATCCAATATGGTCTCTGTTAGGGTCCTATGTTCCATAGTAATTAGGATTTGTTAATATTTGAAGTCAATCAAGGTCAAAAGTCAAATTTTGGTCTATACCAGCAAAATTTGCCAAGTTATAAAGAAAGCAGTATGAGTCACTGTATAGGTTTCATTGCTACTCCCACTCCAAAAATGAATATCATTTCATCATGGTAGTTCTTCTCCATATTTCAAGTGTCTTTTGATTAATCATGGTCAGTCAAACTGTATCAATCATACTTGCACCTTCTTTGCTTAGAGATTGATTCAAAATTCTTCTGCTACGGTTTTTGATGTGCTTTCCCTTTTCCATGGTTCATAGCTTCATTGAGGAGTCAAAGGCCTTATTTTTAAGCTTATACCTCCTTCATCATCCTTCACTGAGCATTATCCACCATTCCCCTCATCAAAATCTTTTCATTTCCTTATTTTACCAAAAATCCCTAGAAATTTGTTGCACTTTTACCCTAGGTCTGTGTTTTTGAGAAATTATGCTTCTAGTATTTTTATAACACCCATACCTATCCCCCATATTTTTCCCATAATTTTTCCTACCTCCCTTCCCTCTCATTCCCTTCCCTTAAGTTGTTGTTTTTTTGCACTACACTTTCACCTAGTCACGATGTTCTCATCATATCTCTTAAACCTCACACCCATTTCCCATGAAATTTTTATAAAATACGAATGAGGATGAAATGAAAAAACCCATTGAATTTCATCGCAAAATGATGCACGAGTTTCGAGAAATGAGTCATTGTAATCTACAACCATTTTGGGATTTTCTCGATATTTGTGACTCTAATATGATGGAAGTTTTTTTTGAAGGTTCATTATGATGATATTAACTTTATTTAAAAGGTTTGGGCCATTTGGATTTACCTGTTGGGAGATATTCCCAAAATACAATTGCAACAGGAGAGTTGTTGCGCTTTTGACTATGTTTTTATCATCATTTTCAAAAGATATGTATGACCAAATGGAGATGAATTTCGGGAAAAAAAAGAGTTTTTATTTAAGCATGGAACCAAGCACAATAACCTCCTTCAGTTTTTTCACAGGTGTTATGGTTAAAGAGATACGAGTTTGTCTTCCTTGCTACTCTTTTCGTTGCACTTTTGGACGATCAGTTTTCGAATCAAGTTTGAAGAGGATAAAATGATGTTTTTGCATGGTTTAGAGGCTCCAAGGTGTAGTGGAAATATCCAAATTTCTTCACATGTTTTCAACAACACTCAAAAACTCATTCAAGTCACCAACATTTCAAGTCAACTATTTGTTGTGCTTTTGCGAGGATTTGTTGTGTTTCTATGTGCCCAAATGCAAGCTTGGATTCTGAAGAAATGGGAAAGTATTTTTGAAAATGAGAGGAGTTTTTTGTTCATAAAATACCCAGGAAAAAACCACTTTCATTGATTACACAGAAGTTATTGCCTTTGATTTAAAAGTGGCACTTTGAGACCCATTTTTCACAATTTCGCTAGGCCAGAATTGCTGACAGGGTTCTAGAACTTTTTGAAATTGGACTTGGTGGACCTCCAAATTAGCATGTTTGACATAAAATATATTTGGCTAATGAATTTTGAGGATTTTTCTATCATATCAAATGATTAGATATTTATCACATTTTTAGTTATTCAAAAACCAAACCCTAGATAGTAGGATATGGGAAAATTTTGCAAATATTTTATCCATGCATGGTAGGGAGTGTGAGGGCCAAGTGCCAAGGAAACGCAACGGAGAAATCATTTCAAATGCATGGAAATTAATTGTCAGCGAGTTCCATGTGTGATAAGGATGGAGTGAAAAGGTATACTGGCTAGTGCCAAGGCATCACAAGGGAGAATTGGGTCAAAATTCTTGGAAATGAACAAATAAGAGTGCAGTGTACCAAAGAGTGTCACTGAATTCTAGTTGTCCCAAGGATGAAGTGTGTTAGGATAAGATCAGAATATTACTTAAAGGAGGAAATCCTATGGTTTTGATAAGCTATGTAAAAATTAGTTTCATACGGAAGGATAATTTGGGTTGGGCACAACATTGTTTTCCCAATGACTTGGTTTGGTTCCCAAGTCACAAAAAAAGTAAGGCTATCTATGAGGGCATGACAGCTAGGGACTTCCAAGGTATTCCATGGAATGGTAGGAAGTGCTAGCACACGCTAGACAGTTCCAAGGCATTTTAGGCATGCCAATACATTCCAAGTGATAAGGCATGCCAAGAAGTTCTAAGCGCCAGGGTGTGGTGCCAACACATGCTAGGGAGTGTTAGGGTCAATTTCTAGGGAAACACAAGGGAGCAGTAGTTTCAAATGCATGGAAATGAATGAATAAGAGTGTGACATAGAGTGTTAGCTAGCGAGTACAAGGTGTGCTTAGTGTCAGCAAGTGCTAGGGAGTGCCAAAGCATGCCAAGAAATGTAGGGGATGCTAACACATGCTACATAGTACCAAGGGATTATTAGGTGTGCCAGATGTTATGGGATGTTTAATTTTACAACCATGATTGGATGTGATCCTTGTCTTCGTAACTTGTTAAGTTGGATAAGTTGAAATTATACATGAGTAGCCTAAGATGAGTTATAGGAAGTTCTTAGGTGAACAAGGCATAGTCTAGTTGTAGTAATTGTAACTTGGTCAAGCTATTGTTTTAATTAAGTTGTTGTTATAGTTGAGTTAGGATTCTATTGGGTTCCCATGTTGCCAAAAATGTAAGGGTAGTTGTGAGGGCATGATAGCTAAGGAGTGCCAAGGCGTGCTAAGGAATGAAAAGGCGTGCTAACACATGTTAGACAGTTTTTTGGTCTGATGGTTTGATTTAATTTTATGGTGTTATTTTTATTGTCCGCTTTGCATAGCACTAATTTTCCTAGTTCATGTGTTGACTCATAGGAAAACTATATTCTTATGAATTGAGAGAAATGATACACACTAATTACTTCTTAACAAATTGACTGGCTAACCACTATGACCTTCGACACATAATGAAAAATACTCCACAACAATGGTCTTAAATCATTATCTTTTGACAAAAAATATAGTAATAGGTACATAACATCCTAAAGAACTCATTGAAATGACCAATGATGATGAACAGTTTTTGATCGTCCCCAAAAGTAAATCAAAAAGATCATTGGTGAGGGTCAATAAAAGATCATCACTAGAAGTGTCACCAAAGAGAGAATTAATGATGGACCTTTAACGACCATCACCAAAAGTGTCACCAAAGAGAGAATTAGTGATGTGCCTTTAATGACCCTCACCAAAAGTGTAATTGAAAATGGCTTTGGTGACAAACCTTAAAGGACCATCACTATATACATTTACAACAATGATTTTTAAATACCGTCACCATATGCGACATTGGTGATAGATGTTAAAGGTCTGTCATAGGCAAGAAGCATCATCAAAAACTCATTGGAATGATCAATGATGACGAACATTCTTTGTCTGTCACCAAAAGTAACCAAAAAGAGCATTGATGAGGGTCAATAAAAGATCGTCACTAGAAGTGTCACCAAAGAGAGAATTAGTGATGGGCCTTTAACTATCCTCATGAAAAGTGTCACCAAAGAGAGTATTACTGATGGTCCTTTGATGATCCTCACGAAAAGTGTCATTGAAAATGGATTTTGTGACAAACCTTAAAGGACCATCACTATATACACTTACAGCAATGTTTTTTTAAAGACCATCACCATATGCGACATTGGTGATGGACTTTAAAGGTCTGTCACAGGCATGACCCTCACCAATGACCTTTTTTCTTGTAGTGCGTGCTACCAGAAGGTTCCTTGAGCATGGAATCGGCCGATGACAAGGTCATCATGAGTACTTTGAATAACATCAGTGTTAAACTTGCAATGCTCCCTAATGAATATCTTCACATGGTGTAGACAAGTGTGACAATGGAGTTAGGAGTGTGGGAGCAGCATGCTCTCACCCTAATAAGTGAATATTGGGTGAGGAATGAGCAAATTTTCACTAAAAAGACAAAGGCTATGAAGGCAAAAGAGATGATCTAGGCATAGAGTGCCCAGCTGGTGGTCGCAGTTGTATAGGCTTGTAGGAAAGTACAGAAGTTGCACATACCTAAGGAGGCACCACCTGAGGCCAAGATCAGGAAACTTACAACGGATGTCCATGATGATAAGCCAAAGGTGGCCCAAGTTTAGTTCAGTCTCAGCATGAAAATGACAGAACTAGAGCTCAATACACAACCTTTGACCCCGCCAAAATTTAGGGAACAGCGCAAAGCTACTATTAACGATGGAATATCTATTGGAGATGTCGTGGTTGTGGACTGCACAACATTGTTTGAGTAGGCCATGGAAGTAGTGAAAACCCTGCAAGAAGATACCAACCTATAGAGATTAAAAACAATGATCTGCAAGCTTCAACAATAGTACGAAAAAGTGCGGGTGATGACGTGCTCATTGGCTATAGTGCAATGCCTCACCAAGTTGTAGGAGGGGAAGAAACTCCTTACACAAGTGGAAGGAGTGCAGGAAAAAGAGGCAGTCCTTAAGGCACAGTTGGGTCCTTGGTTGGAAGAAGCCTACCAAGTCTCCACCAACATACAGGAAAAGTTGGCAAACCTACAACTTACGCAAAATAAGATCAAGTAGGATAGTGAAGAACCAGCCAAAGAACAGTTGGTCAAACAGGTAAAGCAAGTAACCATGCAAAGCGTGGCTGAAGTAGCAGTGGTACAGGTGGAGATGGCGGATCTTCATAGCAAGATCTTCATGCTAGCCTAGGGACTCGAGAGTGAGTCACAATCTTTGTGTTGGGGGTGTGTTGGGATGGTGTCCCCTTGGTCAGTTTTGGAGCAAAAGCCCAAGTTTTAGGGAAAAATCCAAAGTTTTGATGTAAAAAGACGTAAAGTCTCCACAAATTGTGGTCGCGGAGCACATAGCTAGTTAAGAGTCAAAAAGGGTTTTACCATTATTTTATGTAACTTGAGTTAGCTTTTGAAGATCTACCCATTGTATGCAAACCATGGGATTGTATAAATAGGTGTGTCTTAAAGAGTCTAAGGCACGATAAGATATGATGAATGTAATAGGACAATAGAAGGAAGATCGATATAGAATTATTAGAAGAGGAAAAGGCTCTACAGCTGAGTGCGTAGGGAAGTTTTGAGTCTATATTTCTTTGCTGAATATCAATAAAGAAAATTGTTACAAAAATTCCTGTGTTTAGTCTCTTTACTTTTGCTATGTATGATTGTGATATATGCTGTGATGAATGATGGTTATATTAAATAATGATGTATTGATGCTTTACTTGATCTGTATTGTTATCTTAATGCAATTAATTTTAAGTGATTACGTGAAGATCATAACACTTTATGTTAAATTTATTGAACACTTAGGTAATTTCGAGTAATCATTGATCTAAGGGTAATATATTGTGCATGTAAGAATATAATTCACCTATTCAAGGTCCGCAAAAGTCATTCATATAACTTTGCAAAGGTCTAGAGGCCAATTAAGGGAAGTTACAGCACTACACCATAGGAACCTAGAGGTTTACGCGAAGGTAGATATAGGTCGCCAAAAGGACATTACACTAATCTCTGGGTGTGGAAACTTGGTTCCAACATCCCCCCATAATAATTCGGGTGATACTTTAGTCCACGCATCACAGATTCATGCCAAAAGGGCCAATAGTGTAGGGATTTGTTTGGCGTAACTAACTCTGAACTTGGGTCAGGACCCCTTAAGCAAACAGTGAGAAATACTACCTCACTATGATCCTTAATTGTGAAATATTGTCTCCTGAGCCTCCAATTCTATGTATTGTGTAGTCAAAGCATTGATTCCTCACTCCTAGCCTTTGGAACTATGTACTCCTTGAGATTTCTTCTCTATCTAGTACTCAATTCAAGGTCAATCAATGGATTTCCTGAAGAGAGTTAGACTAGGGGTTTCTCGGATTGATGTCATCTTGCCATAAGTGAATTTCACTTGTAGGTGTTGCATATTTACATGGAAAGATGGTGTTAAAGAAATATTACAAGGGAACCATGCATGGTCACACTCATGAAGAATACAAAATAAAATGACCACCAAGAAAGAAGATGAAGGGACACAAGTTTAAGGCAAAAGAAAAATATCAAGACCATATGAAGACTCCATATCATTCATTCCCTTAGAGGGTGAATATTAAGAGAAAATTATATCTTTCATGAATATGAAGTGCCTAACAGAACTCTCACAAAGATTAAAGACAAAGCAGTAAGAAGAACAACTTGGAATTGCCACCTCATCATGAATTCCATGTCATCATTATCAAATTGTGACTTGTACAGTTTCATCATAATGACAGGTGTTTCCATGTGTCTTGCCACATCATTTGTGGATGTAATGATGTAATTATGAAAAGGAAAGGACAAAATATAATGTGTGGAATATGAAAAGTTACATAGTCATATATGGACAAAAGAGCCTTTAGGAAAATTCCAAAAGTCATATAGAAGTGCAGAGGTCACATTAGAATTCCAAGAGTATTGAGGGCAACCCAAGAGTCATAAGGGATATGAAAGGTCATCCCTCTTGTTATAAATACACGCTCATAACTCAAGTAACTAGCTTTTGGAGGCTTAGCCTTTGGAGAGCTAGCTTTGGCTTCTCTTCCTTAGGATAAGAGAGAAGATCTTTCTTTGGAGAAGCAAGGAGTGACTTAATGTTACAGTATTGGAGCTAGTGGCTCACCATTGTAACTTTGTACTTGGATATTTCACCTAATAATTAGAAGCTCACTGAGGCAACACAATTTCATGCATGAATTGTGAATATTGTGAGACTATTCTTTATATGTTTGCAGGATATGTTTTGTTCATATGTACTAAGGAAATTGAACTACCTCATTGGATTTGGTACTTATCTTGTTTATGTTTTGTTGTATTTTATTTAATTTTAATTGTGTATATGTGAAATTTTTCACTAGATCATTAATGAATATTTCCTTCCTCTCATGTGTCTCTCTTAATATAGTATTATTACTTTTCTTCTAGATACTATTACACAATATTTTTTAAGACCTCATATACTTCCCCATGACATACATTGAAGTACCTAAAACATGACCATCATACAGTGTACTCATCTAGATATGTAGCTCAGATCCTCCCTAACACATTGATTAGAAAATGCCTTGAGCTTCCCCTGAAGGAAATGGCTCTTAAACCCTAATTTGAGAATCATCCCTCTTATGAGGCTAAAAACCACAATGGTTGCATGTTGCACTATGCTAGACCTGTGATGACATCACTCTGTTTACTTGTATACCCCCAATGATCTCGAAAAGGAAATTTTCCAAAAGAGGATGAGAAGCTTCGTGATCTAGAAGCTTCCAGAGCGTTGATCTGGAGGTTGTTTGGTATAGATGAGGTCGAATTATCCCAACTTGGCCTCTTTTTCTTATCCCTATGAGCTACCTCCTTGAGATGAGGGCCTAATCCTATCTTTGCAGAGGTCTAACTCCCTTTCGTAGTCTATAAATTCATCCTCTCCCATTCCCAAATGGTTGGTCAGGTTAGAAGTTGGGTTAGTCTATGTTTATTTGCACCCATATGCTAAGCTTGTGCCTAGAGGCTATTCATTAGACTTGGATAAGGAGTGCTTGGAGAGTTCTTGGCTTGGACTTGTATTACCACTCAAGGAGAGCCTTTCAAAATCAAGGCTTTGGTTGTAAGCTTCCCTTTATTTCCTAATAATATACAATTGTTGGTTCATCTTCCCAAAATATATATGTTCATGTATTATTTAGCTTGAAATTCTTTGATTAGTTAAGTAGGTTTTTATTGGATTTACTACTAGTTTTGGCATGCTTTGTGGTTTCTTGATCACTTATGCAGGTACATAGATACTAACATAAGCGGTTCAAGGCCCTCAACAAAGGAAATCAGAATTGCATCATAACAAGGTAGGCCATCTCCTTCGTTATCCTTTTCAATTATAACCTAGGAAGATTTCTAGTTGATTGTCACTTCAGTTTCTAGACCTACTCATTGGGCTAGAGGGATTGTCTTTGTCTGTAGAGGATTAAAGTTGTCAACAAAGACTCCCTCTTATTTCCCTCTTGTGAAGGTCTCCTTTACCACACTGAAATTGGTGTTTCATAGTGTCAACATTCTTGTTGATTTCAAATATTATGTGCATACCCTCTTATGTTATTCATTGCATCTGAGGAAACTCTTAAGAGTTATGGTTGTTGAGTCAATACCCCAGATGTGGCTCCTAGTCCAAACAATGTGAGGTCTAATTTGGAGTTCACATCGGGGAGACCCCTTTGGTTGATAGATTTCTAGCATTGTCAAAGGAATATTGACTTTAAATCCATATGATATACTTCAAATAATTTGAAACAAGTGAATCCTAAGAAAATTCTAATTTCCTCTAGAAAAGCCACAAAGAAAATGTTTCAGCAAAATCAATGCCTTCCACTTAGGCATAACCTTTACACACAAGTCTTGATTTACTTCTTATTACCTATCCATGCTCATCAAGTTAGTTCCTATATGCCCACTTGGTTCCAATTACATTTTTTTTATTTAGTATTGGTGCATACTCAAAAGTTTTATTTTTCTCAATCTAATTCAATTCTTCATTCATGGTCTTGACCGAGTGCTCATCCTTGCTAGGATGAGTGAAATTTTTTGGTTCTATTAAAGACAATAATGCTATTTTTTTTGGGATGATCTGTGAGTTTTCTTATACATTGAAAACCTAAATATTTATTTCCTAAAATATGATCATTCAGATGATTCTTTTGTACATACATGGATGGACTCTTTGCTTTTATAGACTCATTCTCTTATCTTTGAAATTATTTAAACTTGTCATCTTCGTGTTCCTCTTACAAGGATTCTTGAAAGATATCTGGGTTAGGCTAAGTTTGAAGAAGAAATTAATTATGTAGGAGTGATTCATCTACTTCTATATCAATACTTTTAGTGATTTTTCACGTTCTCTAGTTGTAGCATTTGTATCCCTTGCTTCGGTAGGAATATCTTACAAAGATACCCCTATTAACTTTGGCTTCAAATTATGCTAGTTTTTTCTTTAGTCACCTTTATATAAGACTTTCTTCCAAATATTTTGAAATTTTTGAGAGTGGTTGGTATTCCTTTCCATAATTCATAAAGGGTTTTGGAACTTTTAGTTTTGGTTTGATCCCTATTCAAAATTTACACAACTATATTTATTACTTCTCCCTAGAATCAATCCAACAGTTGAGCTCTAGAAAGAAGAGTTCTCAACATATCCTGAATTGTTCTATTCTTTCTTTCAGAAATGCAATTTTTGTGAGGTGTTCTTGTGATAGCAAAGTGTCTTATAATGCCATTATTCTCATAGAAATGATTTAATTCATGAGAATGCAATTCTCCTCCTCTAGTTGTTCTCAATAATTTAATTTTTAGGTCCATTTCATTCTCAACAAGAGCCTTGAAATTCATGAATTTTTCAAATTTGTTATATTTTTTCTTAAGAAAGACAACCCATGTTATCCTTGTAAAATAATCAATAAAAAGAATGAAATATATCTCACCTTTTAGAGTATGTCATTTGGCTTGTTTGCAGAGATTTGTGTGAATAATCTCTAATGGATGGGATTTTGAGTACTTTTTTCTTTGAAAGTAACTATGGTTTAATTCCAAAGTTGACATGCCTTGAATACTTCATCCTTAAGTTTCAAAATCCTCAGAAAATATCTGACAACTTGAGTTCTTGTAATCTTTGTCAAGTTGTGAAAATAGATATGTCCCAACCTTTTATGCCACAACCAATTTTCATCTATTTTTGACACAAGGATTTTGCTTTACATAGTGTTGAACTTCACATAAAAACTGCTCATGCCAGTCATGTAATAAGGACATCTCATCGATAGATTCCATTTTTTATGGAGCGTGCACCTTTCGAAGCTTTGCTCCACATCCTTTCTTTATGCAAGTTAGGAACGACCAATCCTACGAGTTTAAAGGGTTTGAGAATCTACAAACTAAGAAAATAAATGGTCGCTCTTCTCTTGCATGCAAAAAGGTTTGCATGCCACCAGGTATAGTGAAAACTTTCCAGGCTACCATTTAGAAGTTCTCGCATCTGCAGGACAGTTTCCATCCACATAGCAGATAGAAACACTTCCTGGCTTAGTCCATTTGGACAAAGGTGATTCTAACTCCAACCAGCTAACCTTGATGAGGGAATCTTATTCCGATCTAATCCCATTTTCCTATATGGACAGGTGTTGGACCAGTCATTTTCGTTCGCAGAAACCTAGCTTTATGCCTAGATTTTTCCTGCCAGAACAAGCCATGGTGCATGCCCCCTGGGTTTCAGTCATGTCCTCCGGAATTACTCACATTCTTCAGGTGGACGGACTGGATATGAGACATTCCTTGTGTGAAAAGACCATTTAGGGATGGCATTTGACTATTAGATATGTGTGAGCTGGGGAACAAAAGCTGGGCTACGAGCTGGACCACTCAGCCTTCATGCGGAAAACACATTACTCTAAAGAGTGAGGAGACAATGGATCCCATGCTATAAATATAGTTGCCCCCAAGGATTAGATTATAGTCTATAGGTCCTTGGACTACCATTTCGTTTGTATAAACGGTTTTCCTTCTCAACATTATGGGCACATTGGGAAGGATCCCTAACAGTCGATAGGTTCCTTTGTCAAAGCCTGTCAGATTTCTCATCTCAGGTAGAAGCGATGGTGAACCAAGTGCTTTCCAAGCAGTCGAGGGAAGGATACTCACATAAGCCCCTTCATCTATGATAGTGCTGGCCATGACCATTCTGTATGCTTGTACAATGATTCAGAATGGAACACTAGCCGGTAAACGGGGTCTGCCTGGTAGATTCCAATCAAAGGAAACTGCTAGGTTTCTTGGAGGTGGTACTGAATAGACGGCCAAATATGATTATGACGAACTTCTTTCCTGTGATAAAGGAACTGGTAGATTGCCCCCATGTTCATCGAAGTCTGTGTTTACGAAAAGAATTTGAATGGTGTCATTCTCATTCTCTTCAGTGACTGTATCATCTCAAGACGGACCTTCTGAAGGCAAGACCAGGTCAACTGCCACCTCGACCTTTTGACTTTCGTCTAGTGTGGATTCAGAGGGTTTATCTTCAATGATAGATGCTTCGACCGACCTTAATGGCGTGTCAGTCGGATTTTCAACCAGTGACAGATTTGGCAAGAGTTTCATATATCCAGGAGGAAGCCGTAGCGATGAAGTCGAATGGTTATCCAAAACTCTTTTAGCTTCATCTAGGAAGGGACAATAGTGGATGACGTGATTGCCTTCACACAGTTTACAAGGAAATTTACATTTCCTTTTCTGTCCAGTTACTTTGCTTTCACTAGTTGACGATGTACTTTTAACACAATTAATGGTTGATGACATAGGATTGTGCAAACGAGGAGACCAGTCCCTTAAGATTCGAGGGATGCATGGAAAATCTCGATGATAGTGGTCTCCTTTGCAAATGACACTTGGAGATTTAGGCTTGGATGGTGCGGTGTGTGGATTTTCGCTAGACGATGCACGGTTGCCCCTTTTTGCCTTTGGCTCCTTCTTCTCCTTCCCTTTCTTCTCCTTCTTAGTTACTTGATTTTCAGCTTTACCAGCTTCATCAAGTGAAGAGGAAGGAGGAGAGGGAGAAACAGACGAAGTAGAAGGTTGGGGGGTAACTCTATTATCATCTAGTTGCTGACATGATTGTTCAGGAATCACGGTGTTCTAAACAACAGAGGTAGAGAAGAGCCATATGGGCAAGCCAATCGTTAATCCTAGAAGTGACAATGTGGCCATATGAAGTGCACCAACGTCTCCTCAAGAGGAGAAAGGGCTAAGATTTTCTCCAAGGGGAAATCCTTGGTTGGTAGACTCCATTTTCCTCAACCTAAAGACCAACGAGGGAACAATGATGGTATTCCGATTAAAATAAATTTTAAACGCTTTGACACAACTTTTTTTTTCAATTTTTAAGAGTCGATAAAAAATAAAAGATGACTCTAGTCACCTTCGATTTTTAATGAGCCTGAAGTGACAAGTGCTCAAATGGACCTTTTCCTTTAAGGAGTCTGAAAAGGAATGAAAGGGACTACTCTGGAAATCTAGACAGAGGGATTACCAAACCAATGGCAAAGCTGCAGAGTACCTTTTACGATATGGCAGTCAATCTTCCCGAATGTTGTGTTCAGTGCATTGCGATCGATAGGGCGACATACATGGCTTCCTAAAGATAAAGGATATAGCCTATTGTGTTCTCCCAATATATACTCGACAGTACATGGGAGCACAAGTCTGTACTGGCACTTCTCGTCTCAAAGAGGAGGAATCACCCAACCAACAATGAAAGCGATAGTTACCAGGATTTACGGCGCCAGAATACGTCTCTAGCCTAGACTTCTAAATGTTGTGCGTTAGGTTCCAAAGCATTTTTATGTTCATTGCATTTATTTTACAGTTGATCTTGTTTAAAAAAAATTCCTTTTAGGTTCACCGCGTGATGTAGATATACAATTCCTAAAATGCAATCTAAGATGATAAACAATCGTTTAATCTTCTTTTGCAATGAAAATCCTAGCTACTAAGGAAAGAAAAATGAGATTCTTTCAACATAGAGCATACAACACACACTAGATGCACTATCCTAAATCAAACCAACAAGTAGTCTAAATGCAAATGCACATGCAAGTATTTGTTTTTAGCCTTCTTAATGTGTGAATGACAAGAAGAATGCTAAGTACAAATCTGAATTATCTTTTCAAAGAGACAATACTAACAAATTTCTCTTAAAAATGAAAGCAAGATAACGACGACACTTTGCAATTTCGAATTGAAAATTGTTTTCGACACTTGAAAAACTACTAATTCAAATCAAATACAAGAGTAACAGTATAATCGATCATCAAGAACAATAGGTTTCTCTTCTATGACTGAAAATGACACTTTCAAGTCAAGAAATGACAGTCTGATTACACTACTTCTTTGTAAAAGAGAACTGAAAATGGCGCCCAATACATAAAAACATTTACAGTTCTTTGCACAATGGAGGCAGAATGATGGAAAGGAAGGGGGTTTCCACAGTGGTATACTGATCACAGACAACAAAACTCCTGAATAGAGCTGAAGAGAGTGAAGAAAAACCAAAGTTTGAAGGCAAAATTAGCCTTTTCTAACCATCGCACCTGTGACACAGGGAATCCAGTATGCATCCCACCTACTGCACACGAGAGGTGCGATGCATACAAACTTCCTTGAAGAGAGGGTGCAATGGTACCAGTGTGAGACTTTTACATGGTTTTTGGTCACAGTTTGCAGCTCAATTCAAGGATTTAGGCCGAGCAAGTGATGTTCAGTAAATATAAATCACAGGGTTTGATCTAATGAGGTTATTAGAGCCACCACTAGGGCAATTAGAATGTTTGAAAATCAATTGTCTAGTTTATAAACAAAACCCAGAGATAGACTGAAGTAGCATTGATCTACTTTACACTTGCATAGAAAATGCAGTTCGAAGGCTAGTTGGCTTGACTTAAGGCTCTGTCTATAAGTTTATAAAACAAACAAATATAGACAAGCAAACAATCTATTCGCTCCCCAGTGGAGTTGCCATTTTGTTATCAGGAATTCTAGTGTCCACTCAGAGCTGCTAGTCCCACTAAGACTGGTAGCTATCTTAGAAACAAACAAACTAAAACTACTTTTGTTTTCCTTTATGAGAAGTAGATAAGAGGGGAACAAAGGACACCAACCTCAGTCTTGCGCTTGGTTCCTTACTTAGTTCCTCTCCCTTCTGACAGATATTTGCTGCTCCTCTTTCATCTACCTAGCTTCAAAGAGCACCTGTGGAACCAAAGCAGCATAATACTATCGAAGAACAGAGATCTACAATCATAAGCAATACAGGACCAGATATGTATCGGCCACACAAATGCATATATAATCAAACATACAAGAATGTGGAGGAAAACTTGGATAGCTTTATTAATATCAAGAATAGAAAAGAGGATTACAACCAATTATTCTGATCCAGCGTCATCCTCTCAGCATGAAAGCGCTTCTTCGCCTCATGAAAATCTTAGTCGCCCAACATTATGATGCTACACCAGGAAACCATCAACACTTCCTTACAAGATACAATATTCCAGCCTCTGGATCTCAGTGATGAAGGATCCATATATAGATGATTGCAGGGGGTAAGTCAGCTTCTGGGATTTTGATTAGTTTCCTCTCTCTGATAGTTCTTGATTCCACTTGGAGATTGATGATCTCTTACTTATCCCTGGGAGAATTCAGAGAGGCAAGTGTCATAGGAGAAGTTCCTGGAAGATTCCATGATGATCAACCTTACAAACTGTCTCTGCCATTTGTCTACTCTCACTCATCGCACCCTACAGAAGGGCTTTCCAGTATGCATCACACCCTTTACACTGATCAGGTGAGATGCATTGCACCCTCTGCACTGGGCAATCTGTATGGTCCAGTTTTGACCAGTTCTGAGTAGTTTTCTGTGGAGAACTTATGGGAGATGATGTAATTAGCTGACCTTGTTCCTTTAGGGCATGAAGCAACACTTTTGGGACTTAGGAGCCCTTGGTTTATGGAAATGTATGATTGGGGTTGCAGTGCCGAAAAATGTCTATAACACACACCACAATTGTTAATGTAATGAATACATCATATCAATATCATCTTTGATGGATAGCCACGTAAGCAATAAAATTTGTAGGTCGGATCAAGCAAAAATAGTCATTATGTGACTTAATACTTACTTGGGTTTTTGTGGTAGAGGTCGACTTATAATATATCAACCTTATGTTCTTTTCAACAAATGTGCCCAACCCATGGGTAGTTAATCTTGGCACCTTTTTTTGTTTATAATATATATATATATATATATATATATATATTTGTGTGTGTGTGTGTGTGGTTATACCTTAGCCTTATTTATTCCTTAGGGGTAGTCTTACCTTTGCCTCAATCAATGGACCTCCATCGTGCTCAACATAGTTACACTTTAGCCTCAGCTTTAGTAAAAAAAAATGTTCATTGTGCTCATGCTAAATTTAGTTATATCTCAGCTTCAGCGTTAGTCATTAAACCTTCATCGTTCTTACCTTAGTTACACCTCATCCCCATCCTCATTTGGAATACATACATATTAATCAACACGATGACGTACCAAACTCAGTTGATAGCCCTTCTTCATTACTTAGCTCAGTTGTGTCTTATCCTTGACCATGGTGGGGAAAATATATCATCCTTGACACACTTATGCCTCATCTTTTGCTATTGGAAATGAATTGAAATCAATTCATGGTATATTGATTTAATTCCAAAGCTTAGAAACATTGTTCAATCAATGATGAATACCCACAAACATGACTTCACCATCAAGTATGGCTAGATTATAACTTGGCCTTCACCAAAACCTTTATTAATTCAAAAATTTCCTTAAACATTATAATATACAGTGCATCAAACAAATGCATAGTAAGATATGTCATATAAATTTCAATTTCGAGGTTGATAAAATAGAGACCATGATCCAAAATTCATGCATGCCTAGAGCTATATCCTATAGTTATATCGTTCATGCATGCCTAGAGCTATATCCTATAGTTATATCCTTCATGCATGCCTAGAGCTATGAAGCCTACCATTCTAATTGTCAAGATAAAGGTCAACATTGGCCGAAGGATTCATATATGTTAAGTGGTTTGGTGAAGAATCAACTCCTAATATTCATCATGAATGTGACTAAACTAATCATTTTAGTTCTATCCAAATTAATCATTTTGAGTAGCATTCAACTCTTGAATAATTCAGTGGATCAAAACCCTGATGTTGATATGGATACTAGATCTGATATGATATGTACTTCTAATGTTTTGTTAGCATGTTCTTGGCTTCGCAGATGTAAAAGCTCAACAATTTCTTTTAATTTGACAAGCTATCATATTACTAGTTTTATATTGAATTGGACACAAAGGAAACCAATAGAGAATCGAGAATCCTGTATGCTAATTAATCAATCTGGTCATAACAACAACCCTAACAATTGTCACTCAATGAATCATTCTCCCATTAGTACATATGATGATAGTTGTTCCACATCTATTGATCTTGTTGACTCCCCTTATAAATTGTGTGTGCTAATTGAAAGTTCACTCTCTCAAGAATTTTAGGGGTTTCAAAAGGATTTTTTGAATTTCATGATCAAATCTATGACTAGCTAGAAGCATCTTACTTAGCAAGACAATTTTCTAATAATAAGCTTCTTCATGATGCTTTCTAAGAAGGACAACAATTATGAAGATTCATCCATAAAAAGCCTTCAAGGTTTGAATGACTATTGTTATCATTGAAAATGTAAGGTTTCTTGGTGGTTAAGGTTAGCTGTTATGCCACATATTTTTTCCTTTAGAAAAGACCTACAATCTATTGAGAAGGTTATTCAAGTTCTTATCTTTTTTGTTTCACATTGCTTTATATCGGTTTTAATTGTTTGTATTTTTGTGATTGTAGGTCGAGAGAAGTTATGGTGGTTACATTGGATATCTCATTACACTTGACCCTGAACATCTATCTAGTTTGGTTAGGAGTAGGTTTAGCTATATTCTAGTTTCCATTTTCACACTCATGCCGTATTTTCTCTCCATCTAGTCACTACATTTCTTTTGCTTTCTTACTTCTATATGCATGTTTCTTTATGTTGAGCCTCCACTTTCTTTCTTTTTTGTTCTTGTTTCTTTGTTTTTCATTGTTTTTTTCTTTTTCCTATTTTTATTAATAAGACCGTGCATGAAATATGCTCTTGATTGGCTCAAAAGCAATGTGGCGAAACCTGAAAAGGGAAATTGTGATGATGAACAGTGCTTGGATTATCTATCATCCTCTTCTTTATCTTGGGTTTACATATCTTTAAAGTCAAAGAAGCTTGAAGGAAAAGTATGATTCGTTTTAGATGGAAAGCCTTTGGTCTAACTACGAAGCTTGTATCTTTATTAGGACCTTCAATTCTGACTTGACTTTGTATTAAATGGTTTTTTGACCTATCGACTCAAGTAAGTAGAGAAGGGAAAGGAGAAAAAATTTAAATGAGCATCTTAAATTTAGTTATCTTTAAACTCCCTTAATCAAGGAACCAACCTCTTCTGCTCTCAATAAGTCGGGATCCCTCTTGCACCATAAAAATAAGTAAGTTCCTTTTCAAATTATATTAGTAACTAAATAGAGAGGTGAATAAGAGAAAGGATTCATGCATAGGGAGGTGAAGCAAGCAACTTTGATGGGGTATTGTTCATGCTCACTGGTAGCAAAGCGATGCTTGTGCTTCCTTGAAGTGACTCCACTAGGATATTGAACAACCTCACTGGTAGGGAAGAAACACAGGGGAATTTTATTCACTGTGAATCTCAAATTCTTGATAGACTTATTATCCTTCTCCCATATCAAAACAATTGAGGTGTGACTAGTCTTATGTTCATGTGTTTAAAGTTGAGCATGGAAAAGAAGAGACTATATATTTATCTAAGATAAGTAATAGAGCTAGGATAAAATTCACGGTGAATCATACTTCATGAAATATTGAGACCTTTCACTTAAAAAAAAAATGAGCAGAGAAGCTAAAGTTCTACTAGTTTGTCGCCACCATGTGTTCTCACTATGACAAAAACCTCCAAAATTTTTGTTTCACTTGAGTTTTGGAGCCTACCTAGGATCTTGTGATATGTCCTTCTATGGTCACTTCATGGTTGTCTAATATTTTGTAAATCATTAAGTTTATTCTAAGTGTCAAATTCACTTGCTCAAAGATGTTCTATCTTTGATGAATTCATAAACACACATATTTCCATGCAAGCTTAGAAAGGCATTGCACAACTCTTAAATGTAAGGCTTGCATAATCACTAGTGACATTGAATTCACAGTCGATAAGAATAGTATGTTGCAAAATACACATTGACAATTAGTGCACACTCTCCAGATATAGTCTTCCTCACTTTGATTGGAATTTTTCATCTATTTCAGTGATTTTTCTTAATTGTCGCTCTATCACACCTTTGTTTTGACAAGTGTTGTTTTCATGTTTGCAACTATTTTTTTTGCATGAATTAATTTTAGTAAGTGTCCTTTTCATGTTACATTAACTTTGGCATATGCCACTTTGACTTTCTTTAAGTATTTGCAAGTGTTGTTTTCACTTCTCTCTTACTTTCGCTAGTGTCATCTTTTGGCATGGGAAGTGTCAGATGTTGTAAAAGGAGATTTATGGTTCATTTCAAGAGGAAAATTGTGTATAAATGGGTCCTATATATCATATACACATGTATTAGACTCATTCCCAATGTTTTATGAACTATCATACTAGTGTCATCACTTTTGTCATAAAGGATATATTAAGTATCACATTTGTAGGAGAATGTCACTTTGATGTCACCTTAAGGGGATCATGTTGATTTAGAGTGCTTAGTGTTTAATGTTGTATCACTAATTATGCTAATTGTGTGATAATTTTCAATTCCATCCTTGGTTTTGTGTTTGCCTCACTAATCGCACAGTCAAATTCTGGAAAGTTCCATGCATGACCATCCTGAGTACACTTTGCCCCCTTGAATTCTACATTATGTATTTACAAGCCTCAAGCATGCATCCTTGCCTCATATAACTACACAATTGATAGTTACTTCCTCCAAGGATTTTTCTTTACATAGTGTTGAAGCCCCGAAAATCGGGTCGACAACAAGGGGGATACCCACCCGGTCCGGACCTTGGTTGGTAGCTCCTTATCCATTTGGTATAGTGGGTCCGACTGGGGATAACGGGACCAGTTTCCCGATATTGGGTGTGTGTGTGTGTGTAGAGTTGAACTATGCTGATCTAAGAGTATTTTAAAGCTAATCTAATTCAGATTCTTTAACTTTACTCTATGCTATTATAATCTAGCGAGAAACAACACATCAAATCTATTCTAACCTGGGATTGTATATCTTCCATTATGCGATCTAAAAAGATTTCGAACAATAACTGGTAATAAAGATCATTCAGCTATTATAAGAATAGAAATCATTAAAGATAAGCCACTTTGCATAAGAAGTTAGGCAAAACAGTTGTGAGCAGCATATCGCATAATAAGCTATTCATATGTCATACATAAACAATATGACTCCACCATACAAAAGTGCCAAATGATAGCCCATACATTCATGCAATAACATATAAACAACTGAAACTGTAAATCAATTAAAGAATATAAGCAGGAATTTGCCAAGAGATAAAAGTACCATTTATGACTAGTTCTACCCATAAGCTTCAAGCAAAAACGATCTATCTCTACTTGTTCTAAAATCTACCAAGATTACAGAAGTGCAACATCAGTAGCAGTTATCAAAATGCAAGTAAAAATAAATCTCGATCCATCCGTTCATCAAAACCTCCTCTGAGGGTGCAGAAGTGCATGTTATGAGGATAAGTTTTTTTACAAATCTCTGGACCCTTCTCTAAATGCATGAGAAGGGTTAAAATACTACTTCCTAATTCTAATAATAGTGTTTTTACAAAATTTTAGGATACGGTTCTCAAATGACCGTCCTTTTTCTAATCTAAATAAAAAGAAACAACAAACTACTAAAAATAAGCTACTTCTGAATTTGGTCCTTAAAAATGCAAGCATTCATCATGGATTTGAGAAGAATCGGTTGGCTGACTTTTGCACTGAGCTGGGCTGTGAAAACGGAATCTATGAGAGTTGGCACTACTTTCTCGGCTGAGTTTATGATGCATTTCACAGTCATCCATTGACTGTGTGGCTTGACTAAGTATGCCTAGTAACACTCCCAATTCAACCTATTCAATGCCAGGATCGCTTTTCCCTTTTCCTGCGCCTTCTGCTTCCATTCTGCCTCCATTCGTGACTTGTTTGGTAGATACCCCGAGGTGGTTTCTGTGATTAAGTTGGCTCTGTGTAAATTCTCATTTACACAGTCTATAAGAATGCTCGCTTGTGTCGCCGCTGTCTCTGCCGCCTGTTTTGCTTGCCTGATTTGATCGTCTCATTTGTTAAAGAGCAATTCTTTATGGCTCTCGTTTATTCTGGGTGCATTTGCTCTCTTCCCTTCCTCTCCATCCTGCCAAGCTAGATACTCTGTCACTCGTCTGTCAACCTGGTCATAGTCACTTCTCAAGTCCGTCACTTGATTGGTGAGTTTATCGCTCAGCTCGCAATAGTGACTCCACTGCGATATTTTACGTCCCAACTCTTCCTGTTGCTGCAAAAGTTGTTCATTTAAGCCAGTAGACTATGAAACAAATTCAGCAAGCTTGGGCTCGTCCTTGTGTATTTCTTGTAAAGCTTGCAACTGCTTTCCTTTTTCGTCTAGGCTTCTTTGATAGCTTATCTGCATCTGCTGAGAGTCCTGTTGTAGTTTCTCGAGTTGTTTGGACGCTTCAATACTAGCATTGGCTTATTGTAGCTGTTGTTGTAGTAGCTGTATTTGGTTTTCTTGTTCCCTTAATAGTTTCTGAACTTCCGAAGCCTTGTCGATAGTTGCAGAAGCGTATGCTCCTGCGATCTGAGACAACTTCGAGAGATTTTCTGTCGGGTTGTTGTTAGGGTCTTTCCATAAGATGTCTAAATGTTCAGCGTCCTGTGACAACGTATTCTCCAACTTTCTCTTCTTTCTTTGTCTCCTCACCACTGCTTTATGTTGGGGACTATAGAATATGTCGAGTGGGGGAATTTCCTCTACACTAAGTAGGAGCTCAGAAGGCAGAGCGATATGACTGTGCTCCGTTTTTGAGACACTACCGACCATGGTCAAAACCATTTCCTGTGTTACCTGTGCATCACTCACAGGTGTTCTTGGGACTTGCCCTTCAAGGCTGATTAGCTCGTTGAAGTTTTCCCATTCTTTGTCGAGCTCTGTTGTGACGAGTGGCGATTTAATGACGGGAGGAGGGACATCTCTTGGTGGGGAGGCGATAACTTGCTGTTGCGACATTGCACTTGACTGAGCTGTATCTTTGGCTGTTTCTTCGCCTTTTCCTTGGTTGCTTGCAGACTTTTTAGAACGTTCAGGTGTTCCTTGGGCAGCGTCAGATTTGGATTTGGAAGTACTGGATTTTCCGCTGAGGCTGACACTGGGAGTAGGCTCTCTGGCGAGCAGTCGCAGCTTTTCTAGTGGAACACTGGCTAGCCTTCTTTCTCTGAATAACAAAAATCTTTGGAGGTCATCTGGGGATAACCTCGACCGAGCTTCTCGCAAAACTTCCTGGAATGATTATTTTATTTTTTATTTTTTATTTTTATTTTTATTTTTTTTAATTTTATTTTATTTTATTTTTTATTTTTATTTTTATTTATTTATTTATTTATTTTATTTATTTATTTATTTTTTTTTTTTTTTTGAATAAGGACTAATTCTATTAAAATGAAAAAATGAAATATTTACAATGAGGTCACAGCCTCAGAGGTGAGTGTCCTAGCCCTCAGCAGAAAAACCAGAGTACAAAGAGGAATTGCTGGGCAGATTTGAATACATCGTTTTCAATCCAACAAAAAGAGAACTGTTCTAGTGAACTACTCCTTGCAGGCAAAAAGCGTCGAGCAGAGGAGAATACAGCTTGAGTATTCTTCGGCGACCATGAGAATTCCCAGAAAAAATGAGACATCCACCACCCTTCAAGAAAATTGAAACTTTGACCAGCATTCCAAAAAGATATGCGGAGGGCAGAGAAGGAGCCGAACGAACAGAGAGAATAACATATAAAAGACAAAAAACAGAGAGTATAACCCAAAACCTGGACCTTGCAGACGACGCAGCCCGACTGCGCAGAGGGAGAAATTACTCGTGTGAAGGCTGAGGGTCGATGCCCCTTTTAGCTTGAGTATCTGGTGTAGCAACCCAAGTGACCTCTTCATCGCCTTCCGCTCCACCTTCTGAGGGGTTCACAAGATGAAGAATGCCAAAATCGTGCTGAACGGGGCTGCAAACAATCACTTCTTCCTGAGGCGGAGTGCGTTGACGGGTGGCCTCTTCAGCAGCACGGGAGTCCTCCTGCATGTGCTCTACAGTGAATTTCATTTCTTCACCTACATCCTGGGCCAGACTTCCCTCCGGAGATGGAGTGGAGGAAGAGCTGATGGGGTCTTCATGCAAATCTACCTCTTCTGCAACCATAATGGTAGTCGTGAAGGTGATAACGGGCTGGTTCAGACGGCTGCGAAAAGTGAAGCGGGATGTCTAGAAGGAGGAATTCGGGACAGGCCTGGCTGGATTAGGGGGGGGTGAAGAGGGAGAGGCTAAGGAGATTGGAATGATAAGTAGAGAAGGGGATTGCAGGGCTCGGCCTCTGGGAGCCGAAGAACCTCCCCTGTGTGGAACACCTCTGCTGCGAGGCATTGAGAGCGCCTTCTTCCAACTGTGAAAACTGAACGAATGAGAGTTGGGGGACGGGGGAGAGGAAAGCTCAGCAGACTCGACCTCAGGACACCAGAACCTACACTCAATCTTACTAGAGCATAGAGACATAGAATGGCGATGGCGGGGATGAAGCTGGACAGTTATATCCTTGTTGGATGCCATAATCGACCTGAGTTGAGGCGTAAATGCGCCTGAAATCCTCTGACCACCTTCAATGTGTGAGGGTACCATCATAAACTCGCACAATAACCCAAACTTATTCCTCTGCAGTGAGATCGGCTTGATTGAATGCATGCAGTTGGCCATCTAGCTGCCGAGTGGGAGGAAACGTGCCAGGCACGCGCTGAGGGTGTACGTGCTGGGCTCGGAGATCACCCGCATCCGGGCAAACTGCTAGAGGATGAGGCCGATCTTTCTCAACCAGATTATTGAATTCAGTGAGTTGTTCCTCTGTGCCTACGCTGAGCGTGGGACCTGAGTAGGCTGCAGTTTCCAAATCTACTCCAACATTGGCTAGAAAGTCTGCCAGTTTGTTTCCTTCACAGACTGTGTGTTGGAAGGAAATTGCCTGGTGTTGAGAAAGCCATTGTCTGATGAGTTCCAATCTTTGCGCCATTCTCCAAATATTACTTATTTTATGAATTGGAGCTCCTTGAAGAAGTTTTGTGGCCATATTTATGATGATTTGAAAGTCTCCTTCAACGATAAGGGGAAAGAGATTGTGTGTCTAAGCTAGAACAAGACCTTGCTAGAGTCCTTCCAATTCCGCCGAATTGTTTGTATCCCATCCTTTAGAGCCGAGGTAGGTGAGATGAGGGATGCCTGAGTGATCCCTGAAAACCCCTCCATAGCCTGATGGTCCTAGATTACCTTTGGAGGCCCCATCAAAATTAAGTTGAAGCAGATTGGAAGGAGGAGGGGTCCATGTTGCTAACTTTTTATGCCTGCTGGGATGCCGGAGATGAGAATTGGGCTTGTGTAATAGAGAGATTTGCCAGTTGTCCCATATGGATTTTTCTTTGTGATCCGTTGGAAAATCCTCAGGTGCCCAATCATGGATGGAGAGAGATTCCTTGATGTTTCTGTGTAGGATTATCCAAATTTGCTCTAATGTTTGAGATTGATTTTTGAATAGCCTTCTATTCCTCTCCTTCCAAATATTCCACATTAGGAGACCCGGAATGAGTTTCCAGAGCAAGTTTAGAAGCCTGCTTTGAAAAGGTGATTGTTGCCAGTTGCGAAGTGTGGCTTTGAGATCACCTTGCACCCTGTTATCTTTTTGACATCTGAAGATGGCTTTTTCCCATAATTGTCTGCCCAAGTGGCAAGTTTGCAATAGATGAGTCGTTGTTTCTTCCGCTTGTTTACAGTTTGGACATATTGATGGTCCTGAGAAGTTTCTTTTGCGGAGGTTATCCCATGTGAGAATCCTGTTGTGAGAAAGTAGCCATAAGAATGTGGAAACCTTTGGCCAAATTGAAGAGCTCCAGATTTGGTCCCATAAGTTGTCCTTTATGATTTTGTCTTTAGTTATGATATTATATGCCTCCTTGGTGGAGAATGTCCCCTTTTCATCGTATCCCCACCTTAGAATGTCCGCTCCTGCTGCTATGGGAATTTGCCTCTTTTTTAGTTCATCAGAGAGCATTTGTTTTGTTCCCTCATATCCTTCCTCCCTTATGATTTGATCGATCCCCTTCCATTGCCTGTACTTTTGGGTGTTGGATGAGCTCCAAAACTGTTTGACCATTTCTGGGGGATGTGGATCTAGTTGAGGGAGAGGGAGATCCTGCATGAGATCCTTGATCTTTGGGAGTTGCTGCTAGGAGTCATCCCAAAATCTAGCTATGTCTTCGTTTTTGATTTCCCAGAAGCTATGCTATTGAATAAGGTGCCTATGTTTGATAGTTGAGTTCCATATGATGGATCCAGCACTTAGTTCCGACATACAGATTTTGTCTTCAATTGGGCTGTTACTTGCATATTTAGCCTTCCATAGCGAGGCCCAGGGAGTGTTAGGGTGGGCTAACCATCACCACCATAATTTGGCACCCATTACTGTATTGCTGTGTTCAGGGCCTCTGATCCCAATACCCCCTGCTTTTTTGGGGAGACATACTTTTTCCCATTTAACCAGAACCCATTTTCTGTTGTGGCTTGAGCTGCCCCATAGAAAGTTGCGCTGAAGATTTCGAATTGCCTTGATGACCCATTTTGGTGCCGCCAAGAGAGAGAAGAGGTAAAGAGGCATGGCTTGGAGAATAGTTTTGATAAGAATAACTCTACTAGCCATGTTGAGAGATCTGTGTGTCCAAATATTTGGAGGGGAGGCCTGCTATGGTGAATCCTAGAATGCGGGTTATCGATCTTTGAGTGGACACAAGAGTATTGAAGAAGAAGATTTGGGATTTGACCCGATTGATAAGGGCGCCCGAAGCATCCGAGAAAGAAGACAAGATATCTTTGAAGAGGCGAGCTTCTTGGACTGAAGGGTGCCCAAAGAGCATATTATCGTCCATGAATTGCTGATGGGAGAAGGAGGGGGAGTTGTTGAAAGAGAGACCTTTCAGCCCGCGAGTGAGAGTAGCAGATTTAATATTGCGGCCAAGCCCTTCAGCGATTATAACAAAGAGGAATGGTGAGAGTGGGTCCCCTTGCCTAATGCCTCTAGAGGGATGGAATGTTTCAGAAGGGATGCCATTGATGAGAATAGAGAAGAAGAATGAAGTTAGGAGGTTGAGGATCCATCTGGTCCACGAAGGGTCAAAGCCAAAAGCATTAAGAATTTTTTGAATATACTACCAGCTGATACTGTCGAAAGCTTTAGATAAATGTATTTTTAACAACATACCTGGCTTTTTAGATTGCTTCAGAGAGTGAATTATTTCATGAGTGAGAATAATTCCATCTGTGATCTGACGCCCTTCCACATAGCCGGATTGCTCTGGCGAGATGATGAGAGGGAGCAGAGGTTTCAACCAAGTGGCGATAACTTTTGAAACAATTTTGTAAATGATATTGCAAAGAGCTATCGGTCGATACTTGTTAGGCTTGTTGGCTTCCACTGATTTGGGGATGAGAGCCATGAATGTGGCATTCAACCCAAGGTACATCCATCTTAATGCCCGAGATTCTTCAACCAATTGCCAAACTTCTATTTGAATGAGGTCCCAAAAATGATGAAGGAAGTTCGAGGTGAATCTATCAGGGCCTAGGGCTTTACCTACTTTTAAGTGTTTGACAACGCTGCCCACTTCGTGTAACAGGATTGGTTGGAGGAGAAGGAGATTATGCTCTTCAGTGATCAATTTGGGTATCTGCTGTAGAATTTTCTCTATGGCGGGAAGCCTGTCGATGCTTGGTTCTTGGTGAACTTTCTTAAAGTATCGAAGAAAGTTTTCTTCAATGCCTTCATGCGTTTCAATTCTTTCTCCTTGATCGTTTTGAATGTGGGAGATGATATTGTGCATTTTGCATTGCACTGTAGTTTTGTGAAAGAACTTAGTGTTCTTCTCTCCCTCTTTGAGCCATCTGATTCGTGATTTCTTCCTCCAAAGAATCTCCTCCTGCTGAGCTCTGTTGAGAAGTTGATCTTCAATGATTTGTTCCTGTTTTGCTAGTTCCTTAGAACGTCCTTCTATGATGATCCTTTGCTGGATTTGCTTCATTTCCTGATTGAGAGTGGCTTGGGCTGAGAAAATATTGCCAAAGGTGGTATGATTCCAATGTTTGATTTCTCTTTTGAGGAATTGCAATTTCTTTTGGAAGCTGGCCATTTTGGACCCCCCTGTGGGTTCGAATTTGATCCAGGTTTGTCTGACAAAATCCTTGAAATCTGGATGGGTAAGCCAAAAGGTCTCAAAGCGGAAAGGGCGTTTAGAAGTATTACCTGGCCAATGACATTGGAGTTCAATAGGCCAGTGATCAAATCCTGATATTGGCAGGATAGAGGTTACGGGATCTCCTCCTAGATAAGGCGCATTATCCGAGATTAGGAAGCGATCTAACCTTGAAGCGATATGCTGAGTTCCTTCTCTTTTATTAGTCCAGGTGAATAGACCATTATTTGATGGTAGGTCTATTAGCCAATTTGACTGTATGAAATCTTTGAGTAAGTGACCATCTCGGATTCCATTGTCTCTGCCGCCCTGTTTTTCTTCCGTTCTTGCAATCATGTTAAAGTCCCCTCCTGCTATCCAAAGAGGGTAGTGTCTGTTGGAGTTGAGAGTAGATAGATGATCCAGAATCTCTACTTTCAAGTGAGAATCCTGTGGGAAATAAACATTGGTGAGGTGACCATGAGTATTGGTGCCAATTAAGTGGAAGGTTGCCTAATGAAGTTTTTATTGGCATGGGTGTTGCTAAGTTGTATTAGTCTGGAGTCCCAGAGAATTGTCAAGCCTCCAGAGGCTCCTTGAGCATCCACCGCTGTGACTTGCCCCCCGGGCCATACTTTCGCTGCTATCTTTTCCAGAAGTGTCATATTGCATTTGGTTTCTTGCACAAAAAGAATATTTGGTTTTTCCTGCATGAGCATGTTTTTTAAGAGTCTTCCTTTTCTGGGGCTATTGAGCCCTCTTATATTCCAGGAGATCAAATTCATTGAGAAGGGTTGGGGTGGATATTGACATACTTTCTCAGCTTCGCATATCGACCTGACTCCACGAGTACTTCACCTATCTTGATGGTTCTTTCTAAGGTTGTTTTTCTTCCCCTTTTCTTGCTGTCTTTTGTGATGAACTTGCCATCCCACGAACTACCAATTTGCACTCCTAGAGAGTTCTTCTTGTGCGCTTTTTTCAGGACTTCTTCCAGTTTGTCCAGTTGACTTTCTGGAATCTTGTCAAAGTTGTTGGTCTTACAAGATAGTTCCAGACTAAGAATTTCTAGTTCACCTATATCAATATTCTCAGGATCTTCTTCCATCAGCTGGGGTTCTGGAAAGACTTCCTCTGTCTCCTTCGATTTCTTAGCACTGGATTCCGCGGTATCCGTTTCCATTTCTTGAGATCCCTCGGCCTGCAGATTAGATAGATGGGTGTGCATTTTGTTAGATTGAGAGTCCTTTAACTGTTGTGAAGGGCCCTCTGGTAGTTATCAGATTAAGCCTTTGACCTTTTGCATTTCCTGAACTGGGTCTTGCGTTTCCAGATTGGCTAGGACCTCAAAGCTATTAGGTTTTGGGGCTTTGGGTTCGTTAACCTGATCTGATTTTCCATTGGTAGAGGGTTTTTTGTTACCTCTTCGGTGATTAACCACTTTTGTGAACCCATCTGCTTCCTTATTGTCTGCATTTGTGCTAGTGGGCATATTCTTGTTTAGGGGGCAGTCCCGGAAAAGATGTCCTAGATTATGGCATTTCCTGCACCTAAATGGAACATGTTCATAATCTATCATTTTTATCCATTCAGAATCTTCATTCCTAAATCTTACCTTATCTGGCAAAGGTTGTTTAAGATCCATGTAGACGCAGATGCGAGCGTAAGAAGTGAACCTACAGAACTTTGTATCTTCCACTACCTTAATGAACTCGCCCAGCTTGTTTCCTATTTCTTGCAGTGATGTTTCTTCCCAGTATTCCCAAGGTAGCGAATAGAGCTTGATCCAGACTGGAGCATAGCTAAGGTCTTCCTTATCCAGGTTAAATCTTTCAACCCATGCTCTGAGATATAGTCCTGCCGAGTTGAAGAAATAGGGCCCTCCATCTAGGATCCGATTTCGATCTTCCAGACAGTTAAAGACTGCAGTAAAAAACCCTTTAGGCCCTAGGTGTAGGGATATATGACCCTTTGGAGCCCATTTTGTGTTTATCCAGCTTCTGAGTGCTTTTTTCGTTGGCCAAATGCCGATGAACTTGCCGATTAGAGCATGGTCCCTCATATATTGTATTCTGGCATTGATTCGGTGACTGGGGAACTCCACCGTGGGTATAACAGTGGCAACTGGTTTGCATGTGGTTGATCTGGGTGTGTTTTCTTCCGCCTGTGTCATTTCATCACCTCTGGAATGAGTGTTTTCCGCTTGAATATCATTTTGATCCGCCTCTGACTCTACAGCTGGGCCTTTCTGTTTTTAACCGACGTGATTTGGGGGAGGAGCCGCATCCCCCCCTGGGAGGGCGACATCCTGCTGACAATCGATTCCTGACTGTTTTTCAGCTGCTACCGAAACTGCGAAGGTTACCAGAGGACAGAGCCTTGTAGGCCTGCCATGGCAGGGGTTTCAGAAACCTAAGGACGGCTCGCTAAAACCCTAATCGCCTGCCACTCGTCCCGCTCCGTAATTTTTCCTGGAATGAACTTTTACTTTGAAACAAATCATCAAATAAATCTTTCTTTCCAACGAACACTTTTATTCTGACACTTATAGTGAAATCATGGGCAACATTATTTAGGTCAAAAGGTCGAGCGGGGAATTTAAATAACTGTAGAGACTTCACATTCTCCACTTTGCCGAAAGCGTGTCCTACATCGAACAATGAGAAGGCCCCACAAGCTACAGGAAACTAAGGCCATATGGCCTTCTTCTTCTCTTTAAGCTCTTTGGTCAGGCCGCCTTCTGAGCAAGTCTGATAGGCAATTTCCCTAGCCAAAAGCTTGTCGGGGACATATAAAGGTAGGACATGTGGAGGTACAGTGCTCCCAAACACTCTAATGTAAGTGAACCATTCTTCCCCGAACCATCTTTCGATGGGGATGATGTCTATTTGCACTTCGGGTGAGCACCTCGGGGGTTCTTCACCATACATCATCCTATATAGGGGTACGATGAGCCCGTGGCAAATCTGATAGAAGTGAGGGGCAAACTGGGAATCCCATAATACTTTGTGATAAACATGGATAGGTGACGGGTCCTGGGTAGTCCATTTCCAACCCATAGTGGGGAATTTAGATACATAGCAAATAGAATCCATAATATAAGCAGATAGATAAAAAGGAGGATAGACCCTTTGAGACAAGGATCTCTTAGATCGGTAATTCATAACAGCAGTGTATAGGTTATCAGAAAATATTTTGGCCCAATCCAAGATATCGCTGTTCGTGGCAGCGTCTATGAGTGGTAGCCATTCAGGCGAAAATTTATTTATGGCTGGCATCCCAAACAGCCTGCAGAGCATGGCCACAACAAAACAATATGGAGATGTGAGGGAACCAGTGCTGTACATACCATTTTTGTCCTTTTTTAGCGGCTCCTCTCTTCTGGTCCATTCTTTAGTGGTTTCTGCCAGATTTGGGTTCTCTACTGCAAATTTCTTGACAAATTGCGTGTTGTAGGTCGTCTGAGGCTCACGAAGATGATACATAAGCTTTAAGTCTTGTGCGGCGAATGATCCTATGAGCCCATGTCCCTGAACTTTGAATTGTCTGCCTTGTAACTCTGCATTGTCAAGTATCCATCTGATCACATCTGTATACGGCAAAATCTTGGGTCTAGCTGCGATTCGATGAATAAATGAACATGCCAGCTCTTCCAAGGATGCCTCGGAAGAGTTTTGTGATCCCGTGGTTCTATCAACCTTCATTACTTTAGGATTCTCTTCCTCCAGCAGCCTATACATGCCTTCCCAGGTCGAAATTCCTGCGTCCCTGTTGCATGCAGTGTTTGTGTACAAGGGCACCATCTCCTTTATCTTTTCCTTCGTCTCGGAGCCTTGGGCTTTATGTTTCTTTCCCATTTGCTCCTACGTTCGGCTTTTGAATCTTCTTATCTCTTGGTTCCTGCAGATTACGAGCGAAGTGGAAATGACTGATTGAGAAAGGTGATGGGAGAGTTTTATATGCAACAGATATACCAAACATGCCACCTTACGTGAAATAATTCTTTAGAAAAGCACGCATCTTCATTTCATTAAATAACTGACAACTAATCCATTTACTATCATTAAAAGCACATGATTTGGGGTAAGATTATGGTAAGTGGCTTTTCTTTGAATGGCGTGCCCGAAGGATTCGCGATTAAATGATTCATGATTTGCTTACGTTACATTGAAGATCATGCCATCGCAAGTCGCGCTAATCGCAAATCGCGGCGATCGCAACATCGCAGGTCACGACATCGCGGGGCGCAGAAGTTTGATGTTTGTTAAGTATTGCTAGTTTATTTCTGCGATATGCGATCTTGCGATCGGTGTTATCGCAGATCGGCAGATCTTTGAGGTTTTTCCTTATGAACATTACTTACTGCGATGCGACGTTAGGCTTAACATGAGGGGCCTTGTGCATTAATGCAATTTTTTAAAGACCTTTACCTTATCGTAGACTTAGGTTAAAAATATTCGAAAGACCTCTCTAAGCTTACGATGGTAGCTTTATTTTGAAGAAGGAAAACTTGATTTTTCTCAAAATTAAACTAGGGGTCCCCATTCATTTAGCATTTTGTACAAACATTTAAATGAAAAAAGGGGGGGTTGTTGCTGGCCACAACACATAGTCACAGTGTCTAAGAACTACCTCCTGACCTCTAGAACTATACAATCCTTCCTCCCATCTAGTCTCCTTTTGCACATTGCACAATTACAAGAAGCAGTATGTCTCCCTTCCTTCTTAAACTACGCAACTACATAATCCTCTACCCCCCCCCCCCCATCCTAAACTATGCTTTGCATAGCTACAGTGGGTGTTGGGATGGGGTCCCCTGCATCCGTTTTGGGGTAAAAGCCCAAGTTTTTGGGAAAAGCCCAAGTTTTGATGTAAAAATATGTAAAGTCTCCGAAAATTGTGGTCGTGAAGTGCATAGCTAGTTAAGAGTCAAAAAGGGTTTTACCCTTCTTTTATGTAACTTGAGTAAGCATTTGAAGATCTACCCATGGTTTGTGAACAATGGGATTGTATAAATAGGTGTGTCTTAGAGAGTCTAAGGCACGATAAGATATGATGAATGTAATGGGTCAATAGAAGGAAGATCGACATATAAGTCTTAGAGGAGGAAAAGGCTCTGTAGCTAAGTGCACAGAGGCCTAGATTAGTGTTTGTCGCTAAGTGCGCGAACCCCTGTAGCTGAGTGCATAGGGAAGTTTTGAGTCTATAAACCTTTGCTAAATATCAATAAAGAAGATTGTTATATAAATTCCTGAGTTTAGTCTCTTTACTTCTACCATGTATGATTGCGATATATGCTGTGATGACTGATGGTTTTATGAAATGATGATGTATTGATGTGAAACTTTACTTGATTTGTAAAGTTAAGTGATTACGTGAAGATCATAACACTTTCTGTTAAAGTTACCAAACACTTAGGTAATTTCGAGTAATTACTGATCTAAGGGTAATCTAAGGTGTGCATAATAAGCTAATTGACCCATTCAAGGTCCGCAAAATTCATTCATAGACCTTCGCGGAGGTATAGGGGCAGATTAAGGGAAGTTACAACACTAGGTCGAAGGAGCCTAGTGGTCTGCGCGAAGGCAGATCTAGGTCGCCAAAATAACATTACACTGATGTCTGGGTGTCTGGGTGTGAAAACTTGGTTCCAACGTCCCGCCATACTGCTTCATGTGAGACTTCAATCCACGCACCATATATTGATGCCGAAAGGGCCAGTAATGTAGGGATTTGTTTGGCACAACTAACTCTGAACATAGGCTAGGATCCCTTAAGCCAACAAATGGTTCTGTTGTCAGGACCAGGATCTACATAAAGAGATGTTTGATTTCGCATCATAGGAATCCGACCAAGAAGGAAATTGAGAAGTGGTTGGATAAAAGGATCCACAAATCTCCAGTGCAAGAAAACGTGAATCCACACCTAACAAAAGAACATTGGTTGGATAGATATTTATACACATAAATACATGAACCATCTTTTGCACCTTCCGGATCATACTATACGAGTGGATCGATAAATTGGCAAACGACCAAGGAAGGTGGAGACTTGACGATCTGATAGTGTGGACCCCAGAGCTCGTGCGGATGTTAGAATCTTCTGACGATAAGATCATAGGTGTAGTTGATCAATAGCTTGATCAAGTCATCCGAGGATTTGTTATAAAGTTTGCGGTTAATATCTCAGCTAGTTATAGTGAAGCAGAGTGATGCTTCTTCAAGGGACCGTGAGGTAAGTATTTGAGATCTTTGAATACTTGAATTAAGATGCTCTTGTGTGAAAAGCGGGTTATGCCACTACCTTGATGCTTGTATCTATGTGAAGTGGATGAAGGTTTAGAAATCAAGGAAAAGCAATTCCTAAATATAGTCCATTGATTGGACCTCCTTCAAGTGACAACAAGGGAGCAGAACAAGCTTCACCACAAATCGTTGTCCAGTTGATAAGGCAGGGTTTTCCGCGTGTACCTCATTCATCCACACCACCTCCACTTTCACCTCCACAACATACACCTTCACCCACACCACCACCACCACCATCGATGGTCAACATGTTGAATACGTTGAAGTTCCTAGTTTTCAAGCGCTTAGGAAGTGAGGATCCGGATTAGTTTTGGTTTGTTGCAAAGGTTGTGGGGACATCACAACAAATAACGGATGGTAATATAACTAAGGTGCAGTTAGTCACCGCTCTCCATGACTGTGTTATTACATGGTATGTTAGGTACTGCACTGATAACACGCTAGCATCATAGGCAGATACTCAAACCACTTTGAACAAGGAATTTGGTAAGCCTAAATATGCCTCACAATTGGTAATTGGATTTAAGGAAATCATGATGAGTCCCAGGGAAATGCCATGGGAGCTAGATCAAAATTGAAGTGTGGGATCTGCAAAGCTAATATGAATCTCGCAGATAGCCATCACCGCAATTGGTTTATAGTTGTGCTCCTACCCCACTTAAGGATTTCTTCATCACAACAAAATATAGGAACTTAGGTGGAAACTCTGGAAATCACAATGAGATTGCATGAGACACCTATCCAGGATGCTTCTTTGGGATTTCAATTGATTCATGCAGAATTGCATAACCTTTTCTTGGAGTTGTAGAGCTTGAAAAATGAAAAAGCGGCTCGGCCAGAGGTGCGCAAAGAAGTTTGGTGTGTCAAGTGTGAACACCAAGGGCATGATAAAGATCACAACCCTGTCTTCGCAAATTACATCATAGGAGGGGGGACTATGCCCCTGAGACAGGAAGCTCCAGCGAGAACAAGTGCGAGGCCTGCACTATGGTGTGCTATTTATCAAGTGGCTGGAAAACATGTAATAAACAATTGCCATTTGCTGTAAAACCTTGTACAGACACCACAATAATTTTTCTGTAATTTCTGCAAATCAATGGGCCATGATGAGCACCACTATCGAAGATATGAATTAATGATGGAGAGGATGCCTATGTATCAAATGCAAGCAGGAAATCAGCCTCCATATTAGGGTGCTGAAGGAATGCATGGAGGATATCAGGGGCATGGATGAGGTTGAGGAGGAGGAGGACCCGGTAGGGGTCATGGGAAGGTCATTTGTTACAATTGCGGAATTCTAGAACACCATGTGTGGGAGTGTACAAGTAAGACATGCCTGTCGTGTCAATACTGCACTTAGTTTGACCACATAATCGAAGAATGCCCTATGATTATGGCCAAGATGCAGGAGAAGAAGGCGCATCCTCAACATCATACCTAGAACTTATAGATGATGAGGGCTAAGCCCTGTGAATAGGACCTGAATGTGAATATCGTGCTACGAAGTGGGATTGCAACTGGTGACGATAAGGGAAAAAATCCTGAAGAAGATGGATGGGTATACAAGGCTCCCAGAAAGGAGGTTGGGTTTGATCTAGATTGTTTAAAGGAAACACTCATGGAAGTGAAGAAAATCTTCGGTGAGGCCTCTACCTCAGGAAGTTAGGACAAACTTCCTGAAGAGGTTGACCCCTCTATGCTTACCACCTTCTTGGAGACTTGTATGAAACTATTGTGCTATAGCAAGGCTATGAAAGGGCTTCAGGAGTTGATAAACAAATGTGGTGGTAAGGATAATGCTCCTAATGGACCCCATGTATTCAGAAAGATTGGTAAGCATAAGGCAAGAACAGGGTGCGAGATGAAGCTTACCGCACAAATAGGAGACTATGATATGGACCAAGTTATTTTGGATTTGGGGTCTGACATGAACTTATTGCCTAAACGGACCTAGGAGAGAATGGGGAGACCTGCACTGTAGTGGTCTCTGATTCAACTAAGGATAGCAAACTAGGAGAAGATTATCCCTATGGGACGATTGCAGGGAGTTACCGTAGATATAGAAGGTATGAGCACGCTGGCCGATTTTGACGTGATAGAGATTGTTGACGATAGCAATCCATACCCCGTGCTTCTGGGAATTTATTGGGCTATCTACATGAATGGGGTAATCAATTTGAAGAAGCAGACAATGTCGTTTGAAAGGAAATCGCTCTGTGCTGTAGTACCATTGGGCCCTGCAAAAGGACCGTGCTATACTAAATTGGTCCACAACTATGAGGAAAGTGATGATGATTTGGATCATATTTATAAAATAATAGCTCAAGACCAAGACTGGGCTAATCCAACAGCTAATGGACGAATTTCATGGGGCTGCGAATGTTCTTGTACCTGGGATTTAGACAAAGAGTTGGAACATTGGAAAAATAGGTTGCACGACGTATCCACACTGCGTTGCAACATGATGACCAAATCGTTGCACTGTGTGTTTGAAGGTAATAAATTTACCTTTTCTGATGGTTTAACAAACATATATAAATTTTTGGATTCTTTCAAAAGAGAAGTTCTAGAGGATCACCACTTTCAGGCACTGGATCTGGCACTCCGTGCTACGCTCACTCGGTGGTGGGGTACGCACAAAGACAACTTTGATGGGTGGCACGCTTACAAAAGGATGATGAGGATGTGATTTGGTTGCCCTAAAGTATGGTTAACCAAGAAATATGATGGGAGGAATGATCTTCTGAATTCTGCAGGGTCCTTTGGAATTGGTTCAACCAGATTAGAGCACCCAGCTGCGCTATGCGGTGGAATGCTATAATATGATTACTGAAGAGGAGGATGAGGATCCAAGGAATATCAATATCCCAGAAGCAGAAAGCCACCACGAGGTTGAAGGTAGTAGATAGAGAACTCAGATATCACCACGCGACTGAAGAATAGGCAGGTAAACATTATTACTGAAGCGAAGCCTAATTTCACGAAGATCAGAGATTATTGGTATGATGCCATAATGGATAAAGTTGCTAAGTTACACCGTGAGTACCAGGATATTTTTCCTAAAAAATTCTTGGACTTGAAAGGAATCATAGATGATCTCGGAGTGATGAAAATAACTTTGAAACCAAAGGCGAAACCCATTAAGTAGAGGCCATATCGCCTTAATCCCAAATACAAGGAAAAGGAGGAATTTGATTGGGTGAGCCCAATGGTAGTTCAGGAAAAGAAGCGAAAGGGAGAGATAAGGATTTACGTAGATCTAAGAAAGCTTAACAATGCCTGCCTTCATTATCCTTTCCCGACACCATTTACTGATGAGGTACTCGATCACGTTGGAGGGCAGGAGGCCTACTCATTTACTGATGAGTTCTTTAAATACCACTAGATTAAGATTGCGCCAGAAGACAGGAGTAAAACAACCATCATGATGGAATGGGGGTGTTTTTAGTACATAGTGATGCCCTTCAGACTCAAGAATGCGCTGACGATATTCTATCACTTAGTCATCATGACGTTCAAAGAATTTATTCACAAATCTTGGGGGGTATATTTTGATGATTGGACAGTGTTTGGGCTGGTAAAGTACCATGTAGCCAGTCTATGCTTAATGTTGGATACATACTAAAGGTATTAGATTGCGCTGAACCTAAAGAAGTGCTTGTTTTGTGCTCCCTTTAGGATTTTGGTGGGTCACGTGGTATGTAAGCAAGGAGTCATGGTTGACCCTACCAAGATCGCAATAATAATAAATTTGGAAGCCCCAAAGAGTGTTAAACAGTTGCACACAATGGTAGGCCATACTGGGTACTATCGAAAGGTCATTAAGGCTTATGCTCAGATCACCGTGCCCATGGAGAATTTGCTAGAGAAGGATGCCACATTCTATTGGGATGACAGCACAGTCTGGATGTCTTGAAGAAAAAGATGGTCACTACACCGATAGTGGTCTTCCTAGATTGGAAGAAGGAATTCCATGTGCATGTTGATGCCTGGTGTATTGCATTGGGAGCTGTACTCACACAGGAAAGTGAAGGAGAGATGGATCATCCTATAGTATTTGTGAGCAGGAAGTTCTCCAAGGTTGAGAAGAATTATTTGACAACAGATCACGAAGGATTGGCAATGGTATATGTGCTCCAAAAATTTTGACACTATTTGTTGGGAAGATATTTCAAGATGTACACAGACCACTCCACCTTGAAGTACCTAGTTAATAAGCCTGTGTTGGGGGAGAATATATGTAGATGCCTATTGTTGTTCCAAGAATACGACTTTGAGGTAATTGTCAAACTAGGAAGGTAGAATGCAAGACCTAACCATTTGTCGCACATTGAAACAGGAGAGAAGCCTACTAATTTGGAGGAAGGGATGCCCGATGCATAGCTCTTCATGGTACACATAGTGGACAACCACTTTGTGGATATTATCCATTTTTTAACCACAGGGATATCTCCAGAAGGCTACACCAGATAGTTGAAGAAAGAATTGGTAGTACGCACGACATATTTCTTTGTAATTTTTAGACATTTGTATAAAATGGGATCGAACGAGATACTCTGATGGTATGTACCCAATTTTGAAAGAAACAACATCCTTGGAGAGGCTCATGGAGGAGTTGTAGGAGGGAATTATGCAGGAAAGGCAATAGTGCAGAAAATTTTGCGCGCTAGGTTGTGGTGGTGGGCTATTGACTTTGTAGGACTGATTCAACCTCCCAGTAAGAAAACAGGTGCATGATACATCATCACTGCAACAGATTATCTAACCATATGGGCAGAGGCATAGGTTGTAAAGGATTGTACAAGGGCTACAACAATTGAATTTTTGTTTGAGTACATGCTAACTAGGTTCGGGTGCTTAATAGTGTTGTTGAGTGATTGCGGTACGCACTTCCTCATGAAACAATCAGTGCATTGACAGAAGAGTTCCAGGTTTACCATCAGAAAAGTACACCATATCATTCTCAGGCTGATGGAACAGTGGAGGCATTCAATAAGATGTTGGAGAATGCACTGAAAATGATTTGCAATGCACAATATAATGATTGGGACGTGCACGTACCAACAGTATTATGCGCATACATGACTACTTGCAAAAAACTAACAGGTTAGACAACTTTCTAGTTTGTCTATGGTGTAGAAGTTGTGATGCCTATGGAATATATCATGCCTAGTCCTTCACAGGGATGGTGGACTGCAGAGCCTTGGAAGAATAGCTCGCGCAATTATGGGTGTTTATGGCTGAGTGCACCTATCCCCATCACATACATTCTTATCATTGGATCATGCTCCTCCCACATTTCAGCTTTAATCTAGCCAAGGAGTTTGGCGGAAAGATCAGTGAGAGCGAGTTGGAAGAAAAGATGAAGAATAAATTTGACCTAGTCAAGAAGCTGTGCAGGTACTCCATAACGTACATCAATGACCCCATGGTACAAACTACCACACAGATATTAGCTCCTAAAGTCATGAGGAAATGCCATGTGGACGAGGTTCCAACACTAGTGATCTTGTTAGTTGCAATGTTCGTGGAGGGTGTGCAGTTTAACTGGTTGCGCTACCTCTATAGTGAGTTCCTTGTGAATTATCGTGAGGCTTAGGGAGAGAGGAAGACCTTCCACTACGTGTGGTTACTATTATCCATTGTGCTATTTTCCTGGGAGCTCCTGAAGGATAGTCAGTTTCCTCCCTTGGGGAAAGCATTATCAGAGGCTGCGTAGTTTTGCTCCCTTTGGGACACGAAGGTGTTGGGCATGGAATCTCACCACGGCATGTTTTGGGGCTCAAAGCCCAAGTTTTGACTGAATGTTGTTGTAAAGCTCCGTGAATTGTGGGCATGGGGCGCGAAAGTATAATAGAGTCACAAGGTTGTCCACCCTAGTTTTGTAATGTAATGTTGACTGGATATACCTACCCATGGTCCGTGGACAATGGGATTGTATAAATAGAGTGCGGCTCTAACTAGAGATAAGAAATAGGAAGAGGAGGAAGTAGAAGAGTCTAAGTGACTAAATCGTAAGTTGAAGTGTGTCTTTGGGTCGTAGAGTAGGAGAAGGCTCTCCAGCTGAGTGTGTAGAGGCCTAGTAGTCTATAGATGAGTGCGTGGACCCCTACAGCTAAGTGCACAGGGCGAGTCGAGTCTGTAACCAAGGAAGGAATTAATAAAGAGAAGTTTTGTCATAATTTTATGTATTTATTCTGGGGTTAATGCATGTTTGCCATGATTTTCAAAGATACTATTTATTTACTGCATGCACATGTATGAATGATTTATGTTGTTAAGTACAACTTAAAGCACAAAAGTAGGCTAAGACAATTAACAAACATTGGAATACCAGTAAGGTATTTAGTAATAACGCAGGGTGCAACATTCAGCCCCTTGATAGGGCTGTGTGAAGACAGAACATCAGGCTACAAGGTACGGGAAAGTGCATGAAGCAACCTGCATGCAGGGACAAATTGTAGACCAGTTGAACTCATCAGACATCTCCAAGGTGCAGAAACCTAGTTCTAGCACCCTCCCATACTACTTTGGGTGAGATCTCAATCCGCGCTCCATAGATTGTTGCTGAAAGGGCTAGTAGTACTGGGATTTGTTTGGCTAACTTAACTCTAAACCAGGATCAGGCCCCAACAAGCCAACAAATGGTTCCATTGCCGGGATTGGGATCTGCATAGAGATGTCTGATGTTGTATCACTAGAATCTGACAAAGAAAGGAATTGAAGAGTGGTTGGACAAAAATATTCACGAGTTCGTGGTGCAGTAAAACAAGAATCCACGATTATCAAAGGAAGAGTGGTTAGATTGCTACTTATATACGGAAATCCACGAAATTTTCTTTGCATCCTTCCCCTTTGAGTTGTACGAGTGGATGCTGAAGCTAGTAGACAGTCAGAGAAGGTGTAAGCTCGACAAATCTATTGTGTGGACTCTAGAGTTGGTGCGTAGACTGGAAGCATCTAAAGATAAGGTCGTGCATGCTATGGATCACTAGCTCGATCTAATTATAGAAGGATTTATCACCGAGTTCGTGGTAGATACTTCTGTCAACTATAGCGAGGTGGAATGATGCTTCCTCAAAGGACCACGAGGTAAGTACGTTAAACCTTTGAGAACTTGGATTAAGATGCTACTGTGTGAAAAGCGGGTTATGCAAATAAATTGATGTTTGGGGCTACACGAAGTGGGAGGATATACAGAAATGAAGGTAGCACAAAACTAGAAACTAGCCCCTTGATTTCACCTCCACGAGAAAGCGAGGAAGAGCTCGTGAAGGTTTCACCAAGAAGTGTGATTAGTTTGATAAAGCAGCAAATTCTATGCATACCACTTCCACCTACACCACCACCAGTTTCACCATCTTCACCCCCTTCTTTGCCCACCCCACCTCTGCCACCACCGCAGTTCAATATGGCAAGCGCGATGAAGTTGTCAGTGTTCAAAGGAGTAGGGAACGAAGATCCAGACCAGTTTTGGTTCATGGTAAGGGCTGTATGGGAAGCGCAGGGAGTCACATATGATAATATAAAGAAAGAAATGCTAGTCAACGTTCTATAGGATGGTGCACTAACTTGTTACATTAAGCATTCGAATGACAACTCGAACACAGGGATCACGGATATTCAAGTGGTGTTGAACAAAGAATTTAGCAGGCCAAAATCAGAGACACAGTCGATCATTAGATTTAAGGAAATCATGATGCTTCCAGGTGAGACCCCCTGGGAGCTGGATCAAAGAATGAAGTGTACAATTCGTAAAGCTAATATGACCTTGACAGATGGACAACACCACGCATGGTTTGTAGCATCACTCATACCACATCTAAGGAATGCGTTGTCACAACAAAATCTAACCATTCAGTTCGAGGCCTTGGAGATTGCAATGAGACTACATGAGACCACAATACAAGATCCTAACCTGGGAGTTCAACAAATCCACAGGCAGTTGAAAAACTTGTGCCTTTAGATGCAAAGTTTGAATCAAGACAGGATGGCTCGCCTAGAAGCACACGAGGAGGTATGGTGCATAAAGTACAAAGGCGAGGGACATGACAAGGACCACTGTCTAGTCTTCGTGAACTACCTGGTAGGAGGAGGACCAATTCCATTGAGACCGGAGGCACAAGCAGGACAGAGCATGGTACCTGCATTATGGTGCACGATTTGTCAGATATGAGGGAAGCATGCTACAAATAACTGCCATCTATTACAGAAGTACACGTAGAGTTCCCAACAATTGTTCTGCAATTTCTGCAGGTTAGTAGGCCACGATAAGCGCACCTATAGAAGTTATGAACTGATGATGGATTGGACTCCTACCTACAGAGTTTAGACCGAAACATAGGCCCTCGATCAAAATGAGGGATTGCGTGCACTGGATTTCAGGGGCGCAGACGAGGTCGAGGTGGAATGGTACTAGGAAGAGGTAATGGACAGCTAATATGTTACAATTGCGAAGGGCCAAGGCATTATGCCTGTGATTGTACAAATCTAACGAAACCATCATGCTTATATTGTACCTAGTTTGATCATGAGACAAAGGACTGTCCCACGCTGATAGCAAGGTTGTGTGATAAAGGAGCACTCCAACCTCCCCCGACTCAGAACTTGCAAATGATGAGATCTGAGCTGCGCGAGGAAGACTCGAATGTAAATATCATGCTCCAAATCAGTATTATGATGGGGCATGACAAGGGAAAGCAACCCAAAGAAAGTGCCTGGGTTCGCAAAGCTCCAACAGAGGAACTAGAATTTGATTTAGAGCGTGCTAAGTAGACATTCATTGAAGCTAAGAAGAGCTTCACATGGGCCTCCACTTCAGGAAGTAAAGACAAACTGGAACTGGAAATGGACCCATGAATGCTCACTACATTTTTGGACACATGCCTGAAGTTGTTGCGTGACAACAAAGCTGTGCAGGGACTGCAAGACCTCATCACTAGATGTGCTGGAACCATGCCAAGAGAACTATGCATAGTCTGGAAGCTCGGGAAGCACACAACGTGAACAAGAAGAGAGATGAGATTGACCACGCATATCGGGGAATATGATATGGATCGAGTGATTCTAGATCTAGGATCGGACACGAACATCCTGCCAAAGTAGACATGGGAGCGCATGTGCATGCCTGCATTGCAATGGTCTCCTATTCAATTGCGAATGACGAACCAACAAAAGGTCCTACCTATGGGAATATCGTAGAGAATAATGGTAGATATTGAAGGTGCGAGTGCACTAGTAGATTTCAAAGTGATAGAGATTGTTGATGACAATAATCCCTTTCCCACGCTATTGGAAATAGATTGGGCCATTAACATAAATGGAATGATAAATCTAAAAAAGCGCAAGAAACAATGTAAACTTTGAAACGAGAACTGATATTGTTACCCATTACGTAGAGATAGCAAAAAATTGACCCAATTTTGAAAAGGGGCGATGCAGAACACACATTTTTTTTTTAGAGCATAGTTTTTAGCACTTTAAATAACTGATACAATTACCCATTTCGTAGGCGTAGTAAAAATGTGACTCGATTTTGAAAAGTGGTGACACGAAATACACTTGTTTTTTTTGGGAGCATATATTTCACACTTTAAATTTTCTTATGTGTCAAATATAAATATTTCTTTTTAAATGTTAGTGATTTTCATGCTGATTTTGAAACGGGTTGATGCAACATAATGTTTTTTAGAGGACTTAATTTTCACAGTTTAAAATTTATTATGTCAATTTTCTTTTTTTAATTATGATTATTTAATGAATTTTCAAGTTTGTTTTTTTTTTTTTTTTAAATGTTGATTACTGAAGAAAAAAAAAATAAAAATTTAAATTTATAATATATATAGTATATATATATATATATATATATAATAAAAGAATTTGGAAAAAAAAACAAAATTTTAAAAAAATATATATAAAATAAATTTTAGTAAGAACAAAAAAATTTAAAAAAACATTAACAAAAACTAGAAAAAAATAAATAAATAAAAATAAAATAAAATAAAATTCAAAAACAAACTAGATTAAAAAAAAATTAGAAATTAACCAAAAAAAAAAATAAAACCAGTGAAATTAATATTAAGACATTTAAAAAAAAATCAATAATTATATATATTGAAAATTTTAAAAAATATATATTTCTTTTAAAATTAAAAAAAATAAAATTAAAACATTTAAAATTTTAAAGAAATATGTATTTTTAATTAAAAAAAAAAAAATTAGTTGATAAATGGGTGAATCCTGAAAATCACACTTACCCTGTGGCTGAGAGGCCACGACTCAGGAGCATCTTAGCCGTCAAAGTCACTTAGGGATCGCACTTGGCTTGAGCCACACCAGCGGAAACCATGCTGGATTTTTAGTATCAGCGAGACTAGAACCGACGACCTTTGCTTACGGAGCGCCTTAACAATGCACTGTTTCACCGATTGTTCTATATCTCTTTGATTATTATTTTATTTTTATTAAGCTTACATTTTTTATTTAAAACAAA
>APFE030620474.1:2257-60348 GCA_000404065.3 Pinus taeda | reverse complement strand
TTTTTTTAGATTTTTTATTTTATTTTTTATTTTATTTGAAAAGACATATATTTTAGGAGTAGTCTACTTGGGCGGAGGAATTGCCAGGTTTCGTCGCCGCCCGGAAAATTGTCCAGCTCCGGCCGCCGGTAATCCCTCTGCTCTCCACCACGCTCCCCTGCCTCCGCCCCCCTTCCTCCGCTCCGCATTCACTCCCTGATTTACTCAATCACCCCCTGGCTCCGCTCCGGGATTTACTCAATCACCCCCTGGCCACCTGCTCTGCTGCTCGCCAACCAGGTTTGTTCTGCCTCCCCAATCAGAACCTGTATTTGCACCCACTCTGCTTCTCGCCAGTTTGAATCAATTTGGCATTCGATCCAGTTTCAACGGCGTTCTTACAATTTTCCGGAAACGGACAATTTTCCGGGTGGCGACGGAAACCGGGCAATTCCTCCGCCCAGGTAGACTACTCCCTGGGACGCTTTGATTGTGCAAAAACTAGCTATCAAACTTGCGATTCCAATAAATTGCTGCCGGATTTTGACCGGAAAATCCCACCAGAAAAACTTGAAAGTCGCATTATAAACCACTGCAAAAGAAAAAACCTATTTACTGGTTACTGACAAGCATATAGAGACGTGGAGCACAACGCAATATCGCTCTGTCAGAAGAGTGTTTCGGTGATAACGTTTTATTTATGAGATCGAGGAGCCGACGATGGTCGCCTTGTGAGGAACCGAACTCCGTGAATACCACTAGTACAGAATTGTATCGGAGAATATCCCACATTCCCTTGTTTAGTCTTCGTAAGCTCGTTCTCCCTCATCACTCGGATTCACCAAGGTATCAATACCACCGGTTGCATCACCCATATCATCATTGGTTTTCACCCATATCAGCTCTGGAATTTTGTATCGCAGGCTACAAATCCGTTTCCATCGAAATTGTAATCTTCTCAATTTACCCTATCCATTAGCTCATAGATATATAGGTCATATATATATTATTAAAAATTTGGTAGAAGAATTTATAATTGAATGATTAAAATTATAAATTTTGATTATATAATTTGTATAATTCATTTTCTTATAATTTCTTTTAAAATTTAAAATTTATATATATTTTAAAGCAACAAAAATCAATCTCATCCCAAATATATCACCAAATTTCAATCACACAAATCAAAATCAAACCAAAACATACATATATCTATATATATATATATAAATTTATAAATTAATGGTGTAAAAGTACATTCGATATTCGATATATGTATATGCCTGTTGTATTCTTAAGGTATTCACGCCTAGTTATTATTCAAATGAAATTTATTTTACAACGAAATTGCATTTGCAATTTTATTATATACATAAAAGTTATAATATGAGTGGAAATTAGTTTTCTTAATGAGAATTTGAGCTTAAAAAAATTATTGATATTATTTTTGGAAGAGATTAGAGAGAACATTTAATAAATGATATTGATTTCGTTAAATTTTTTCAAAAAAAAATTATGTATGAATTTATTGATGTTATTTTTGGAAGAGATTAGAGAGAATATTTAATAAATTATATTGATTTTGTTAAAATTTTAGGTCTTTTTAGGGTTCTAAATAATATAATTTTAGGTTTTGTGAAGGGAAAAAAATAGTTTCAAGTTTTCGATTAAATATGGAACTAACTTTTTTTAGTTTAGTTTTAGGGTTCTAGATAATGTAATTTTGGGTTTTGTGAATGGGAAAAATAGTTTTAAGTTTTCTATTAAAAATGGAAATAATTTTTTTATTGAAATTTTTTTAGTAAGTTATAATGCACTTAAAACAAAGTTTATATTTGAAAATTTGGCTAAATAATATAATAACTTAAACATTCTTTGTTTTCGCTCTTTTTAAATAGTAGGGAAAACACTTTTTTATAGAAAAACCCATAGTTGTTTTGTTGCCAATTGTGATCAAACCGTAGTTCAGTTTGATGAACCGTCAACACCTTTGGAAAGCTATCATTGAGTATTATAATGGGTCTTTGTCACTTTTTGATGATTTGACCCTTATTGCCTCTCAAAATCAAATTTCTTCATATGCGATGCTTATACAATGGGGACCACCTTCCCTTGGTGCTTGTCCTCTCAAATGTCGATTTTTGTCAACAGTAACCATCATTTACTCATGCTTTCATACTCCCCACTTGGCCTATTCTGTGTGGCAGTGTCATCAAGTCACCCTTATTCAGGGCATCCACGATGAGTCACATTTGCATTCATGAAGTCTATTTCACATCCCATTACATCATGTCATAGTATTTCATCCATATTTGCATAACGTTCATCCTGTGTTGCCCATTTTGGCATCTAGTCATACTGTCCCCCATCCCCTCCGGAGTTGAGTCAGTCACTACCATGTCTACCATGCACTTTATGCTCTGACAAGGGAAGCCATCTGTTTGTGCCTTAGTCCCATCATTTTCCATTGTCCCTAGTGTCAGTCCATGAGTCACATTACTGTTTTCCCTCGTGCCTTAGTTGAGGATCTTGATTGCCTAACCTATTGCGGGCCCTATTCTGTCGACATCATCTCATCTATTCGAGAGGAAGAGCCTAGAGGATGGGGTATCTTGGTTCTAGCTTCCACCCTTGTTTGGTGCCTCTGATCAAGCAAAGGCACTCACCATTGCCCTTTCACTTAGTTGTTTCATGCTCATGATTCACACACTTGATGGTCCAATGATGCAACAGATTGTACTAGTGATTTCCGAGTGTGTGTGAGATGTTTCAACCCTCATGAGGGGGTGGCTCTTCAGGTAGCTCCCCCCCATGCCCAGATGCCTTTATATTATGCTACAGCCTCAGATGCAGTTCTGCAGATTTGATGGGTTCTGTTCCTATTGATTGCAATGTTCATAACATGCACGTCTCCTTTAGATGATCCATTCAGTTTTGCAGAACCCTACCTTGTTCAGCAGGACTTCTTCGGTTGTTCTACCCTCCCTCCCACCCATTTTTTTGAGGGAAAGGCCATTATATTTCATGTACTCAAATAATATTGTATTCAGTCCTAGCTCATTTATTTTCCAGGTGCATTATGTATATGGGACACATCGTATTATTTTATGGCTCAGTTATGCGAGCGTATCATGTACCGTTCAACATGTACTTCATTGATCATTTTTATGTTTATGATTGCATCATTATTTTTTTACTAAGTTATCTGGCCAGGTATAGGTATGCCTCCCCTGCCTCACTAAGATCCAATACTACAACATAAAAGGAGACTTGCATTGGTCTCACCCCCTCTGTCCCTATCCTCTTTTGCTTCAACTTTATTCCTCTCTCTCTCTCTCTCTCTCTCTCTCCCCCCACTTTGTGGTCCAGTGATTGTGTCTTTATGACGTATTTCGGACATACATTTTCCTCCTAACACTCATACATTGGGGAGAAATTAGTTATCACCAAAAAATTGATCATCTAGCCTAATTTATTGATGCATCGAAGTACACCATGTACGACCAATTTTACTGTATTAAAATTACTTTCACTATGAGAAATTACTTAATAAACCACATTTGTTAAGTAATTTATAATTAAACCTATAATGAATAATTAAATAAATAATTATGTTCTAGGAATAATTAATTAAACCATTGATTAATTAATATTCCTTGTCATATTTGACACAATTATGAGAAATAAACAGATAAATTATTAAATATCTTATTTTTCTCTAGAATAATTAATTACTCCACTAATTAATTATTATTCCTTTGCAAAATTTGATTAAAATCACTCATTAATAATTAAATAAATCATTATTTGTTATTATTCCTTAACCATATTTCTTGAGATGATAAATAAATTATTTATTTATTTATTATTTCTAAATAAAAATTTAAATACTTTTTCCCTCCTAACCAAATATAATAAATTATTCCAAGTGGTTATTTCTAGAATGGGGTTAATAATATTTTATTATTGCACATTATTCAGGGATATCTCAATAGTTTGTTATAAATAGAAGTTTTTTCCATTCATTATTCACTTTTGATTATGTTCATTATTGCACTCACTACTTTAACTTTGATTACTATCACTATCGCACACCATTTTTCTTTTCCATTTGATTTCCCCTTGAGCTCAAACATTTTATTTGTTGGGTTTACACATTACAGAAGAGAGAGACTCTACAAAAAGCTGAAGATGTTTGAGGATAGCTAGGAACCCATCCCATAGAGAGGGACTAGTAACATTTATTTGTTCCCTTCACATGTGTTATTTAATAAAATATTTTCTTTGTATATCTAGTTTCCATTGGATTATTGGAGCTACCCACATTTATTAATATTACATTTTGTTGTTTAACTATGATTGTGGCATAGATATAGACTTTGGAAGGTTTTGATTTTATCATTTGCTGCAGATCTACAATGTTTAGCAATGATTTATATTGTTGAGTTTGTTTGTTTTCCACAATCTTAAGTGTTTCCTTTTCGTACATATTTGAGGAGAAAACACTATAACAGTTAGTTGTTTTATAGTATTATCATCGCATGGATATAATCATATTCTACAGGAATTTAGAAGACCATATTGTCTCATACACTACCGAAAGTTTGGACATCTTTTGAATATGCATTATAAAGTCCACAATATAAGAAGATGGGAGTGAAAATGCTTAATTGAATGTTGGCTTCCCAATGTGGGTTTTTAAGGATAAATGTTTGTGTCAAAGTATGTAAATCTGGTATTAACCTCTATTTACAATGTAGTACAGTAGTTAACAATTCAACTGGTGTATTTTAATTTGCATTAAATCTTTTAAAATAGAAAAATATAGTTGCATATAAAATCATAGCTTCATGTACCTATTTTAATTTTAAATATGTCTTGGTGGATGTTGTCACCCTTATGAGGTTTTCGAAGGAAATGAAGAGCCATTACTATGGATTTAGAAATCAAAATTAGTTAAAGCATCGTTGGGGGAAAATATCAAAGCCAAGTACTCACATGGAAATACAAGAGACACAAGATGACACCCATCGGACTCCTAACCACGTAGCAAAGTAAGGCGGGCCAAGACAATTTACACAAGCACGATGATATGTTAAAGGTCGATTGATTTTTTAGGGAGATCACCATTCATCTCTGACTAACTTCCCCTTGAGATCAGATCGGAGGGTTAACTTGCACGAGAGATAGCCAAAGTGAATTTCCTAAAGTTGAAAATTCATATCTTATATTGACGGTCTAAATCCATACTAGGGGGTGAGTGCGGAATCCACCCATCCACCAGCCAATCTGCTGGAGGCTAGTGGGGACCACACGACAAGTGAGCCAACCCACTAGCGCCTTTTCCAAGTGAGCGCAATTTGAATGGTAAATGGTAATCGAGTGGTCCCATTCCTGTCCACCCATCTCCCACTCCTGCCCAATCCCTTTTAGCTACGTGTCCCCCCTTTATGACGTCACCCATGCCATTCGACCATTGCTCCTCCTACTATAAAATGACCCTTCCCAATTTGGAATTTATGAACGAAATGATGCAGGCCATCTATTTGTTTGATATTCTAGCCTATGTATCTATAACCATAAGTTTTTAGCTACACCGCTTTCCCACCACCTCCTATTTCTAATATTATTAGTTGATATTCTACTTGTTCATGTACACTCACATTGAGGAGTTCAAATGCTTGGGTCTTAATGTGATTACTCACAACAAACACAGGAATTCCTTGTTTGATTGGGATGTCGCGACCAGGAGGAGAGCAGGGGCTAATGGTTACTCCTAGTTCATATTGACTTATATGGCCATCCATGGTGTCTCCCAACCCATAATTATTCCCCCAAAAAAAGAGATTCTTCAACTTAGAAAAGACACTAGGGTGGGGGAATGGTATCTCTTTAAGAATTATATAGAAATTAGGGTTTATGGGTGTGAGCTTTCCCCTTACCACCTAGCTGTGTTCATGCCAATGAGAATTTTTTCTCTTGAATTCATTAAGAAGAGCCTCAATATAGACCAAATCCACTTCGTACCTAGAAAGAAAGGACATATGTTTAAATTGGGGAAGCCAGTGGGACCTTTTGTCATCAATTTAAGGCAAGCCTTCATGTTGGACTTGGAATCCCCCCCAAGGCATGTTTTGGGGCTTAAAGCCCAAGTTTTGACCAAAGCTTATTGTAAAATCTCTGCGAATTACGGGTATGGGGTGCAAAAGTATGATAGAGTCATAGGGTTGTTCACCCTAGTTTTGTAATGTACTGTCGGCTGGATAGACTTACCCATGGTCCACATACCATGGAATCGTGTAAATAGAGTGAGGCTCTAAGTGTAAAAGAGGACGAAATAATAATGAAGGAATAAGGAAGTCTAAGTGATTGATCCGAAGTGTAAAGTGTGTTTGTGTGTCGTAGAGTAGGAGAAGGCTCTACAGCTGACTGCACAAAGGCCTAGTAGTCTGCAACTGAGTGCGTGGATCCCTGTAGTTGAGTGTCCAGGGTAGGTCGAGTTTGTAACCATTGGACGAATCAATAAAGAGAAGTTTTGCTATAATTATGTGTATCCTTTCCTGGTTTAATGCATGATTAATATATTTTGCAAATATCATGTTTATTTACTGCGTGAACCTATATGAATGTTTTGTATTTTTAAGTATAACTTAAAACACTTAAGTAGGTGAAGGTGTTTAAACAAGACTAGAAGATAAATAAGATCTCGGGTAATAGTGTAGAGTGCAACATAGCCCCTGGTTAGGGTTGTGTGAAGGCAGTGTACCAAGTTGCGAGGAACGGGAAAGTGCGCGAAGACAACTACACACAGGGACAAACGAAGGATTAGTCAAACTCATCAGACATCTCTAGGGTGTGGAAACATGGTTCTAGCACCCTCCCATACTACTTCCAGTGAGACCTCAGTCCATGCTCCACAGATTGTTGCCAAAAGGGCTAGTAGTGCTGGGATTTGTTTTCCTAATTAACTCCAAACCTGGGTCAGGCCCCAAAAAGCCAACAAATGGTTCCATTGCTAGGATCAAGATCTGCATAGAGATGTCTGATGTTGTGTCATTGGAATCTGATAAAGAAAGGAATTAAAAAGTGGTTGGACAGAAAGATTCATGAGTTCGCGGCACAGGAAAACAGGTTTCCATGAATATCGAAGGAAGAGTGGTTATATTACTACTTGTATACATAGATCCACAAAATTTTCTTTGAATCCTTCCCTACTGAGTTGTACGAGTGGACTGCAAAGCTAGCAGATAGCCAAGGAAGGTGCAAACTCGACAAACCTATTGTGTGGACTTTAGAATTTGTGCACATATTAGAAGCATCAAAAGATAAAATCGTGCATGGTGTCGATCACTAGCTAGATCGAACCATAGGAGGATTCATCATTGAATTTGAGGTAGATACTTCAGTTAGTTATAGCGAGGCAGAACGATGCTTCCTCAAGGGACCACGAGGTAAGTACATTATATCCTTGAACACTTGGATTAAAATGCTACTATGTGAAAAGTGGGTTATGTAAATAAATTGATGTTTGGGGCTACATGGAGTGGGAGAATCTACATAAACAAAGGTATCACAGAACTAGAAACTAACCCCTTGATATCACCTCCACAACGGGGTGAAGAAGAGCTCGTTAAAGTTTCATTAAGAAGTGAAATCAACCTGATAAGGTAGAGAATTCTGCGCATATCACCCCCACCCACACCACCACTAGTTTCACAATCTTTACTCCCGACTTCACCCATACCACCTTCACCACCATCGCAATAAAGCTACCAGTGTTCAAGGGAGTAGGGAATGAAGATCCAGACTAGTTTTGGTTTGTGATAAAAGATATATGGGAAGCACAGGGGGTCATAGACGATAATATAAGGAAGGCAATGTTGGTTAGTGCTCTGTAGGATCGTGTGCTGACTTGGTACATTAAGCATTTCAATGACAATTTGAATGCGGGGATAGTAGATATCCAGACTAAGCTAAACAAATAATTTAGCAGGCCAAAGTTGGAGGTACAGTCGAATTGGATTCAAGGAAATATTAATGCTACCAAGCGAAACCCCGTGGGAGTTGGATCAAATACTGAATTGCACAATTCGTAAAGCTAACATGACCTTAACAGATAGGAAACACCGTGAATGTTTTGTAGCCTCGTTGACACTGCATCTACAGAACACATTGTCGCAACAAAGGCTAACCAGTCAGGCTGAGGCTTTGGAGGTCGTGATGAGATTGCACGAGACTCTGATACAAGATCATAACTTGGGAGTCCAACAGATTCACGCGCAGTTGAAAAACTTGTGCCTTGAGATGCAGATTTTGAAACAAGATAGGATGACTCATCCAGAAGTTCACAACAAGGTATGGTGCGTAAAGTGCAAGGGCTAGGGGCACGACAAGGACCAATGCCATTGAGACTGGAGGCACAAGTAGGACCAAGCGCGGTGCCTGCATTATGGTGCATGACTTTTCAAATAGGAGGGAAGCATGCTATATATAACTGCCATCTATTACAAAAGTATACGCAAAATTCCCAATAGTTGTTATGTAATTTCTGTAGGTCAGTAGGACATGATGGGCACCCCTGTAGAAGTTATGAACTGATGATGGATCAAACTCCTACCTACAGAGTTCAGGCCGAAACACAGGCTCTCGATCAAAATTCAGGAATGGGGCACACTAGATTTCAGAGGTGTGGACAAGGCCGAGGTGGAATGGGGCCAGGAAGAGGTCGTAGGCAACTAATATGTTACAATTGTGAAGGACCGGGCATTATGCCCATGATTGTACAAATCCAACAAGACCATCATGCTTATATTGTACGCAGTTTTATCATGAGACAAAGGACTGTCCAACACTGATAGCGAGGTTGCGTGATAAAGGAGCACTCCAACCTCCCTTGACTCAAAGCCTACAAATGATGAGGTCTGAGCCGCGTGAGGAAGACCCTAATGTAAATATCGTGCTCCGAAGTGGTATTACGATAGGGGATGAAAAAGGTAAGAAACTTGAAGAAAGTACCTGGATTCGCAGGGCTCCAACAAATTTGGTTTGGAGCATGCTAAGGAGACCTTCATGGAAGCTAAGAGGAGCTTCGCTGATGTCTCCACCTACGAAGTAAGGATAGGCTGTAGCCAGAAATGGACCCATCGATGTTCACCATGTTCTTGGAGACATTCATAAAGTTGTTGCATGACAACAAGGCTATGAAGGGGCCGCAAGAACTCATAACTAGATGCGTTGGGACCACTCCAGGAGAACCATGCCTAGTTTGGAAGATCGGGAAGCACATGACGTGAACAGGAAGGGAGATAATATTGACTGCATAGATCGGGGAATATGAGATGGACAAAGTGATTTTGGACCTAGGATCAGACGCGAACATGCTGCCAAAGTAGACATAGGAGCACATGGGTAGGCCTGCACTAAAATGGTCTCTTATCCAACTATGAATGGCGAACCAGAAAAAGATCCTAGTTATGGGGAGAATTCAAGGAATCACAATAGACATTGAAGGAGTGAGTGCGCTAGAAGATTTTGAAGTGATAGAGATTGTGGATGACAACAATCCCTATCCCACGCAATTGGGAATAGCTTGGGCCACTGACATGAATGGTGTAATAAATTGAAAGAAGCACAAGGTGATATTTGAGAAAAAGCCACTATGCATAGTGGTACCTTTAGACCCTCCAGAAGGATCGTGCTACATAGAACCAGTGCATGACAACAACAACGATGATGATTTGGACTGCATCTACAAGATAACTGCGTAGGAGAAAGATTGGGTAAATCCAACATGGATGGCTGAATTTCTTGGTAGTGTGAAAGCTCCTGCACATTATATTTTGACGAGGAGATAGAACGATGGCAGAACCGGTTACACGAGGTAACCACGCTCAACTGTAACATGATGACTAGGTCACTGCACTGCGTAGCAACATAGGTAAGAGACCTACCTAAGTATGATGGGTTAAGCGAGGTGGATGACTTCTTGAACAAATTTGAAAGAGAAGTACTGCAACAATGGCATTTCGATGCTCTAAAATGGGTACTGTGCGCTACACTCACAAGATGGTGGGGTACGCAACAAATAAGTTTTGAGGACTAGCACGAATGCAGAAGGATGATGCTCATGTGGTTTGGGAATCCTCAAGTGCAATTGAAATATAAGTATGACAAACGAACCAGCCTACACACCCACCTATCCAGGAAGATACAGGCATATGGTGCGAAACCCGTATAAAGGCCAACTATCCTCGCGATAGGAGACATGATTAGTAAGCAGGAAAGGGTAAGGCAATGGCACGAATGGTTGGGACCACGAAGTATGAAAAGACCAAGTGCGCAATAGAATATCGACGCAGAAGTGTTTAGCAAAGTACGCGACACACTGAACAAGGTCCACCATGTGAAGCAAACTGATTAGGACCTGCGCATACCAACGATAATCTAGGCTTATAGAACCACATGCAAAAACCTAGCCACATAGACACCGCCAAGGTTGGAGTATGAAGCAATCGTAGTAAGCCTGATAGTACTTGAGGAATTTAGATTGCGCCTGACAGCACCGATAGATACGATGGTTCGCGGATACTTAGAAGCAGAAATCCAATTGGGAAATTTTAGATGCCAAGAACTTGAAGAAGAAAGGGTACAATTAAGGAAGAAAACCGCTCTGGTGGATGGGGAAGTCAAGAAGATAGAGGACAAGATAAAGGAAGATTTTCTCGGCAAAAAGACCAGGGTGGAAAGGCTAGATGTGTACGATCACGATCACAGGTTTAAGGTCTATCATCGCGAATTGATTAGTCTGATTCCTGGCTTAGACATTGCTAAGCATAGTTCCCAGGGTAATGCATTAAAAATGGTAAAGTGTGCGATGTCACCTCTGAGGCTCTCCAATATTTCATGCAGGGGAACCAGATTGTGTTGGAGCCCTCAAAGCATAGTTGCAGGAATTACAGGCGTGTCCTCCTCAGGTTGTTTCCCTTTTGACTAGCCTCGCCATCGGTTGAACAATAGCAAAGAAGATGTTGCACGCATAGATGAAGAATATGATAGTGTTGTCGGAAGGGGCACTAGTGACATCAAATGAGGCCAATAGGCCTATGCCTAGTGCATTGAAAGGTCTTCATCTCAATATGGATGCACTTCTGCGAGAGACCTTATATGTTTGGCAAGATGGGATAACTACAATATTACATGCTAGGGAGAGCTGCGCACTACAAGTCCTCAGTGAGCAGAAAATCAATATGGGACAACTGAGCTTGTAGTGCGACAAAGTGATGTCGTAGAACCAACAATTTGTACATGTAAAAGACAATGTTTTCCAAAGCATCCTATAGTTAGCCATCCCAGCAAACATGCCAGCAAAGGCGCAGATCCATAGGTTAGCGGTAGGGGTCCGTGAGGCAAGCGAAGAAATGACAAAGGTTCAACTAGAGCTAAACCTTCAGATCGTCGAGCTACGGTTGAAGGTGCAACTTTCCACCTCCCTGGAAGTCAGAGAACAATGTGCTAGTGCTATCAGAACGAGACTAGAGGAGATTGGTGGTGCAGTTCAAAATTGCACCAGTATATATGAAGTATCACTTGAGGTCCTCACAAATCTGTAGGGGGAACCCAACATCTAGCGTTTAGAGACAGAGGCGTGAGAACTCCAATAGTAGTATGACAACATCTGAGGAACTACGCGGAAGTGGTCATCACTCAAAGGCTCACGCGAATGCAACAGGCTAAAGTGCTAAAAGAGCAGATGTATACGACACGACACAAGGAAGCAATCCTGAAGGCGCACGTTTAGCCTTGGATTGATGAGGCATTCACCATCACAGAAGAAATTGAAGGCAAGCTTGCACACATGTAGGGGATGCATGCCTTAATGCAGAGAAGCACTCTTGACATAGAGGTTTCGGAACAACGTATGTAGCAGATACAACAAGTAGCAACTTAGTGTGCTGCTCACATTGCCGCAATTCAACAACAGTTGGAGGGACTCCCCACAAAAATATTGACACCAACAAAGTGACTCGAAGGCAAGTCACGATGTTTATGTTGGGGGCCTATTGGGAATGGAGTCCCCCCCAAGGCATGTTTTGGGGCTTAAATCCCAAGTTTTGACCAAATATTGTTGTAAAATCTTTGCGAACTACGGGTGCAGGGCACGAAAGTACGATAGAGTCACAGGGTTTTCTGCCCTAGTTTTGTAACATAATGTCAGCTGGATAGACCTACCCATGATCCGCAGACCATGGGATTGTATAAATAGAGCAAGGCTCTAAGTGTAAAAGAGGACGAACGAATAATGAAGGAATGAGGAAGTCTAAGTGATTGAGCCGAAGTGTAAACTGTGTTTGTGGGTCGTAGAGTAGGAGAAGGCTCTGTAGCTGAGTGCACAGAGGCCTAGTAGTCCACAGGTGAGTGTGCGGATCCATACAACTGAGTGCAAAGGGTAGGTTGATTCCGTAACTATTGGATGAATCAATAAAGAGAATTTTTACTATAACTCTATGTATCTTTTCTTGGTTTAATGCATGATTGATATAGTTATCAAATGTCCCATTTATTTACTATGTGAACCTATATGAATGTTTTGTATTGTTAAGTATAACTTAAAACACTTAAGTAGGAAAAGGTGCTTAAACAAGACTGGAAGATAAATAAGATCTTGAGTAATAGCGTAGAGCATGGCACAACTCCTAGTTAGAGTTGCACGAAGGCAGTGTACTAGGCCACGTGGAACGAGAAATTGCGCGAAGCCACCTACACGCAGGGACAAATGAAGGATCAATCGAACTCATCAAACATCTCTAGGGTCTGGAAACCTAGTTCTAGCACCCTCCCATACTACTACGGGTGAGACCTCAATCCGCGCTCCATGGATTGTTGCCAAAAGGGGCAGTAGTATCGGGATTTGTTTAGCTAATTAACTCTGAACCTAGGTCAGGCCCCAACAAGCCAACACTTAAAGTAAGTTGAGGCCTTACACAAAAACATGGAGTTTGACCAGGGAGTTGTCTTGCATTATGATCCTAAGGGTGTGATTGCCTAAAGTTGAGAGAAGATAAAAGCTTCAACTTATGAACATAATTACTGGCCTGAAATCGAATGGAAATCTAATTTTGTTTCAAGGCCTCTGAATACAGAAATGGAGATCGAGACCCCAATCACCAAGGAAAATGTGCCAGAAAGGACTATTGACAAGCTAGATATACTGAGATGGAGGACGTACATATAAATTAAAAGGAAAGGAACCAAGAGTCTAAAGAAGAAGATTTTGAAACCAAGCTAGTGGAAACAAGGCCCAATCAGTAATGTTTCCAAGTGACCATGGAGGATCCATCTCTAGTTACTCCCTCATCCTCTTTAGAGGTAGTTGTTCTAGGTGCTAAAGAGAGTGCAACTGTAACTAAGTCAAGTTGGTCTATTGGAAAGGCCATTGAAGAAATAAATAAGAAGGTGGGTGAGGAGATGCAGTAAAAAATGACATTCCACTTAGTGCCCTATCATACCATATTGATGGCCGCTATGGAATTATAATGGAATCAAATGAAGTTTTCACTACAACACCCATTAACATAGCCTTTGCCTTTAGGATCCCAATTCAAATCTTTAGATGTTTGTTATAGAGTATTTTGTCACACCTCATGCACTTCCCTATGACATACTACAAAGTTCCCAAAACATAACCACTATATAGTGTATTCATCTGTGTATGCACCTCAAATCCTTCCTAAGTCATTGATTGGAAAATGACTTTAGCTTTCCCAGGGAGAAATAGCTCTAAAACCCTAATTTGAGCATCATCGTGCTTATGAGGCTCAAAATAGCGATGACCACCTATTGCACTTCACTTGACCCATGATGGCATCGCTTTGTTCACTTGTATACCCGCGATGATCCTGAAAGGACAACTTTCCTTAAGAGGATGAGAAGCTTCGTAATCTAGAAGCATCCAGAGCAGCGAGTTGGAGGTTTTTTGGCATAGATGAGTTTGAATTCTCCCATCTTGGCCTCTTGGTCTTATCCCTATCAGCTACCTCCTTGAGATAAGGGCCTAATACTATCTTTGGAGAGGTCCTAACTCCCTTTCCCATCCTATATATTCATCTTCTCCCATTGCCAAATGGTTGGTTGATGCCTATTTGAACCCTTATGCTAAGATTGTGCCTATATATTATTTATTTTGCTTGGAGAAGGAGTGATTAGAGAGCTTAGCTTGGACTTGGATATTCATTCAAGGAGACCCTATCAACATCAAGGCTTGGTTGTATGCTTCCCCTTATTTAAGTAGGTTTCTTTTGAGTATGCTATTTCTATTTTCATACCTTGTTGTGTCTTGATCTCTTGTGCAGGTGCATAAAATGTTGAGAGCAATAGGAATGAGCTCGTGACATGAGTGTTTCAAGGTATTCAACAAAGGAGAACAAGATAGCATCAGAATAAGGTAGGCCATCTTCTTCGTCTCTCTTTTCAATTGCAACTTAGGAAAGAATCTAGTAGATTGTCACTTTGGTTGCTAGACCCACTCATTGGGCTAGAGGGATCGTCTCTATCGACAAAGAGGATTTAGCTAGACAAAAAAATGGTGACTTTGTTGGGAAGCCTATGATCCTTTCCATCTAATCCTTCACCTTGTTTTTGTGATGAGTATGACCAACTGTCCAATCCCACACTTGTTTTCTTTTCTGTAACTATATTCACTTTCTGGTAATTACTTGAAGGTTCTTGATTTTTGTTTCTCTTGAAGATTTTTTACTTTTTATTTATCTTTCTCGACCATCGTGGTTTTGTCCCTCACAATCATGATGACATCACGGATATACTGATTACAGTAGCAATGATTTCTACTTTTATTTTAACATATGCGATGATAACAGAGGTTAAATAAAATTAGGGTTTGTCTTCTTGTTTTTAGTTTTCTCCTTCTGTCAGTGCTTACCAGTGTGATTTTAGTGTCTTTGTCTTGCTTGATATGTTTGTTTGATTACAATTGCCTCTTAATTTTGTGTTAAGTTTGTTTGGAGCTTGATCTTCCTTCTAGGGTTTTAGGTCTTCTAGGTCATCCTTATTCACTCATTGGTCTTCTCCTCAGAGATTGATCACCTTTGTTAAAAGGGTCTTTTTGTGTTTGGACATCTTTTGCAAATCCATTTTGGTTCTTGGGTATTAAGTTGTTTTGATTAATGTCAAATTGAGTAGATGCTTTGAAAGTAACTTTAATTCCATTTGGAAAGCAATAGATTACAAAATTGTTTGTTTTCAATTGAAATGAAAGGAAGCGTTTTCTTTGAATTTTATGTTTCGAAAAATGAAAACAGAAGTGTTTACCTTTTAAGTAGTTTTAGAAGCATTTGTTGCATTCAAAATCATTAATGTGAAAGAAATTTTCATGATTATTGAAGTTGCTTGCATTCTCTTTTTCTTTTTACACTAAATTATATTGATTGCATTAAAGTTAAAAAGTAATCATCATTATATCTTAAGGTAGTTCTCCTTAAGGTTTTGTTTTGGCATTGCATTTTCTTATGATATGAAAGAATAGATTTCATGTTTTGGACTTAGCATTTGAAAATTGTCATTAATGCATTGTTGCTTGTTTGATGCATGATTTGGGTATCTCTCTTCCCTACATAGGTAGCTTTCATCGAATGAAAGGATTTCAGTTTCATCATTTAGCTATATTTTAGGAACATGTGACATCGTTAGGGCGTTGAAATCAAAACGTAATTTCAGGATAAACTTTAAAATATATCAATTAATTTAAGGAGCATTTGAAACATTAACATTCATACTTAGTGGTCTAGGCTAGAGACGTGTTCCAACATCTATAAAACTTAGCAGTTTCTGTTCGCTCTTTCATCAGACAGTGCTAGCATAGACTTGTGCTCCCTATACAATCGAGTATATAAAGGGAGACCCTTATAGGTTGCAAACCTTTATCCATAGGAAGTCGAGTTTGTCACAATGTAATCCTGATATGCTAAACACAACATTCAGGGAGATTGCTTGCATGTATGTCAAGTCTTCAGTAAATTTATTTTCTAAGGTGTATATTGCAGTTCAAGGTTACTTGGTACTCCTTTTTCTTAGAGTTACCTGAGTGGTCATTTCGATCCTTTCTGACTCCTTAAATTTGAAAATATCATTGAGCACTTGTCCTTTCAAGCTCACTAAACCAATGAAAGTGACTCGAGTCACCTTTTAGTCCTTTTATCAACTCTTTAAAAATGAAAAGGAAATTTTTTTGTTTCTAAAAATAACTTCCCACGATAAAAAAGTCGAACCCAAGCAGTTGCTTCTTGGACCAATATTCAGTAATTCCTTGTTAATTTCAAGATTGTTAATAAGCCCTCAATGAATTTCCTTTCCTTTTTTTCCCTTGAGAGGAAGTCATTGTGGCTGAACCATTGAGTTCACCTCACAGTTCCCCTTCATTGTCTAATACTAAAGAGTCCTCCCAAGGACTTCATCCAGAGCTTCCTTAGTCACTTGAAGATCAAGGTTTTGAACTTGGGATTATTCCAAGTATTCAATCCCTGTCTTCTCTTCCACCTCAATCGGATTCCTGGTCACCTCAAGAACATGATCTTGAGATCCTAGAAAATCCTATACAGACCCCTGAGAGTTCACAGAGGCTTGTTATTCATCTACTGAATCCATTATTCAATTATTTTTTGATATCTCCTTAGCGTGCTTATAGTCCTTACGATTAGCCTCGTATTCCTTTGGAATTATCTCCTTGCACATCTCAGATTCCTCGTCACCAGTTGTTTCCATCTATGGAGTCAGAAGGTGAAATCCCAGGGTCATTCAGAAGTTTCTGCTACTCATACCCCTCATGTTGATAATGAACAAGGGTATGAATTTCGTCTAGAAGGATTTCCTTTTATGGGAAGAGTACCATCTCTCATGCTTCATGAAACTAGTGGACCCATGTTTCCACCTAGTTATAAAACCTTAGCTTAGTTAGCTTTAGGTACTCCTAGTGCTTCATCTTTGTATCGAAATCCGATTTCGTCTCCAAATTCTATGCCTACATCCAGTCTGTTCATTCCAAATGTGACCTCTCAAAATACTTTACAAACTACTGTTACGTCAACTCCCGTTGAACCTAGCATTCCATCGCAGCTCGTGCCATAATTTCAACTGAACCTTTCGGTACAACCGAATATTTCAGGTCAGGTTTCAGTTAGTTATCCTACCCCTCTGTCAAGTGGATAGAATGTGCCACTGCTTGGGGGGGGGAATCTGAATATTCCTCTTGTGTCAGGTGAAACCAATGTGAGTGGATTATAAGCTCACACGGTAACCTTATTCTGGTGGTATTCCTAACCTTGTTGGTCCATTAGGGTTAGGTAACATCCAGTATCAATTGCCTTATATGGCTTAGATTGCACTCCAACAGGATTATGTCCCATATGGTTCGCAAGCCTTGGTCAATCCGTCTTACATTTTGCACGCATGAGCTTATGTCCGGCCTGGTCAATCCTCTATTCTAGGTGTATACAATCAGATGCAATTCAGAAATTACCAATACCCATAGGGCATATCCCAAGGAACTATCTAACAACCCTTGCAGTAGTAAGGGCAAATGTTGCAACAACACAGACAACTATTACAGTAGCAAGGGCAACCTTTGCAATAGTCTCAGTAGCAGACTTAGTTTTTTCATCAACATACTCAACCTTTGTCCTCGCAAGGCCAACCTTTGTAGCAAGCTTCACATGCATATCAATAAGGTCAGCCCTTGCAAGCACAAGGACACCCCGTGCAGCACCTGGGCCAATCTCTTCCGGTTGAGGGTCAACATGTTCAACAACCTTACAATCCATATGCCACTTATAATTCTTATCAATAGCCTATGGTAGGTCAATATCAAACCTACCCTAGACAAAATCCACCTTATGGTCAAGGTAACCCTCAATGGAGGAAATATCAAGCCCCGCATGGACAAAATCCTCCATTGTGGGGGAATAACCCTTTCCAGCAAGGTTGGAACCCATAATTTGGGTCTCCTCAAAGGCGCTACATGTCGTTCAATATGAAATTTCCTTTTCTGGATACATTGGAGTTGCCTGTCTCATGGCTCACAAATGATCCTATTTTTCATTCGCCTTAATGGCCTCTGGTTGCAACTAAAATTCCAAGCAATTGCCCTAAATTTGAAGGAAATTCTAAACAGGAACTACAAGGCCATGTGATGGCATATCACTTATGGTAATCTTCAAATTCATATGTTAACGATTCTATCCAACTTTGACTCTTTCAGAGAACCTTAACAGGTTTTGTTGCAAAATGGTATATCGAGTTGCCTCGAGCTACTTATGCTGACTTTAAATCTTTATCTATGGCCTTCCTCACCCACTTCAAATTGCTGGTTTGGTATGAAACTCATACTCATCTGCTCACAACCCTTAAGAAAGATACCACGACCAACATTTCCAATGATATCCATGAATGGATACATCAATGTCACCTCATCAAATTCAAGATTGCTGATGAGTTGTTGACTAAATGGTTCACAAAATCATTCATTAACAAAATTGATAAGGATAGAGCTATGGGTGGATGTGTTACTGAAGAGAAGGCTATTGCTTGTGGTCAGTAACTAGACATAGTCTATTGACAATCTGGCATGTTATATGAGATGTTGCTTGATGCTCCAAGACCATCTTCAGATCTAGCAGCCTCAAAGTCTCTCGATGTACCACTTGTTGATGACGTAATTGGTTCTGTGTCTCAAAATTCCAAAAAGGCTTCCTCAATGAAGAAATAATTTTCAAACATTGGTTCCAATAATCCTTCAAAAAATTCATCAAATCCTAGTAAAACCTTTGAGTCACATGATGTTTAGTCTACCACAGCATATAAGGCCTCAAAAGGTAATAAAAAGGGGAAAGGTAAAGCCAAAATTGACACCCTGAAACATGATCCACCCAAATCATCTACTAATGATGCTTATAAGAGAAAGTTGAAATATCCTTGCCTCATCTGTGAAGAACATCATTACACCAAGGATTGTCCCTGATGTTCTAAAGTTAACCTCTTATTGAAAGGGACTCCATCTATTTTGAAAGAACCTTTTCCATCTCAGCAAACGCAGTTGGCAGATCAACTGTAATCCTCTACCTCCTTTGGTTCCCAACTTTTCATGATTCAAGGTTCATCATCTATTTTGGTTGGTACTCGAACAAAGGACTATCAAACCCCGCACAAGCAGATGATGGAGAAAAAAATCACCAATATACCTTCTACTTCCACTCTGTCTACTTCTGGTCCAGTCCATATTAAGTGCCCTAACAGTGAGTCCATAATCCAACCACCTCCCAAAGGTGTACTTCGGAAATAATCTTATAATATGAATGCTATAGTTGCACAACATTATAATATTGTTGAGGATTAAGCTCAAGCACCTTTGGCGATGTCTTCTTTGGAGGTTCTTCAAACCTATCTAATGCAACAAAAATCATTGTTGTCTTCTATAGGTGCTATTGATACTACCAATTCAAGTTTAATTACCTTTCATCTTGAAAACCATGTTCCTCATCTTCCTCATTAGATTTCTTTCCTGATACAGGTTCTCATTAAAGGAAAGATGATTGAACGGATTGTTATTGATGGTGGTGCTTCCATTTGCATCATGTCTATTTCATGTTGGAAGGTCATTGGATCTCCTCTTAACTAGTCCCCGAACACTTTGGAGGCCTTTGATGTCAGAGGTGCTCATCCATATGGTATGTTGGCATTATGATTTTGGTTTGACTCTATGGTACAGGTGTTGTACTTGATGGCAACTCACTCTTGTGGCAAATCTCAGTTTAGGCACTCAAAATAATGAAAAAGAGATACCCGCAGGTGATCCTATGAGAAGCTGTGGACTCGTAGGTACGCTGATCAAGACGTGCGGACATACGCGTAGGTGTTCCGTTTAGAAGGTGCGAACCCCAGTTTCACTCTCTCTAATGCAGATAAGCACGTGCACGTGGGAATCTTTATGAATGGTCCATGGTATTTAGCCCGACATATTTGATCCTATGGTTTTGGTCCGTGGTTTTGCATCTAAAAATATTGATCCAAGGTATTGGGTTCATGGTATTGTGTTATTATGGTTTTGGACTGTGGTATTGCGGAAGGCTTGCCTATAAAAAGGAAAGGAGATCTCTTGGACACACACTTGTGAAATTTGAATATATTAAGATCTGAAATTTTGGGTGATTGGTTTTTAAAAGCTAGATCTAAATCAAGGAGAAATCTTAAGGTGAATCTATTGATAGGTCGTGATATCTCGGGTGCATGAACAAATCTGTGGATTTGACAGACTGTGGCACATTGGAGGACTGTTAAATTTGGCCCTAATCAGAGGTTCGCAGGTGATCCACGCCGTAAGTGCGGGGGTACGCAACATAGAAGAAAGCGCAGTGCGGGGGTACGTAGCATAGAAGAAGGCACAGTGCGGGGTACACAGTGAAGAAAAAGGTGCAGTGCGTGGGGTACGCAGAGAAGCAGAAGGCGCAATGCGAGGTACGCAGCACAGAAGAAGACACAGTGCGGAGGTATGCTCATAGACAGACAGTGCAGGTGCGTATCTGAGTAGAAGTACGTAGAGCACAAGAAAGATCAGGTGTGGATCTGTGCAGTTTAGACACAGAAGAGATGCGGATATCAGCAGGTTTATATTGGTCATGTTGCAGACTTTTCCTTGAAGTATTTGTTGGCTGCCTTTTTATCTATTTGCTGCAGAGTTCTGGGTTGAGTTTACTAGCATTACCTTTCTACTTATAACATTCTGAGAAATTGGGTGATTCATTGGTTGATTGTATAAGGATTTTGGTTGATTCATATGTACTTGTTGATTATTTGATGTCCATGGATCCAGTTTGAAAAATAATGAAACGTGGTCCTTAAAGAAGTAAAAAGAGAAAAGGGGGTTGTAGCTCCCTTCCAGGAGAGACTGGAAAATGAGAGAGGGTTGTAGCTCTCTGCAAGTTGTAGCTTGCGTACTGGTAAAGGACTGCACCAGTACAAAATCATTGTAAAAGAAGTTTCTAATTGAAAGAAGATAGAGACATATTGCAGCAAGTGGTTTTAACCCACATTGGGTTTCCACCTTATATCTGGTGTTCCTTGGTGTGATTTTCTATATTTCTTGATCTTGCTCATTATTATATGGTACTAACATACAATCTAATGATCAATATCTGAAGAATAAATTAAAGTATAAATCTGGAAGCTATATTGAAAAGAATTTGATAATACTGATTCACCCCCCCTCTCAGTATTATTTCCAACAATTGGTATTAGAGCAAGTCCTTCAGAAGAAGCTTGATCGCTTGAAGGAAGATCTATCATCATGAGTAACTATGAAAGAGAGGGATCCATTAGACCACCAATATTTGATGGGAGCAACTTCATTTATTGGAAGGTAAGAACCACAACCTATCTTCAATCTCTTGGAACAGATGTCTGGGAAATCGTGGAAGGAGGATATACATTTCCATTGGCAATTCCTACAGATACAGCAGGTAAAAAGCAATGTGAAACCAATGCCAAGGCTGTCAATGTATTATTGGGGAGTCTCTCACAATCAAAATTTGGCAAAGTAATGCACCTCAAAACCACCAAAGAAATATGGGACAATATCGTTCTAATTTATGAAGGAGACAATCACGTAAAACGTGCAAAACTGCAAACTCTCAGAATTCAATATGAAATTCTCAAAATGCACAATGATGAAAGTATAGCTAGTTACTTCTTGCGTATAGATGAGATCGTTAATTTCATGAAGAACTTGGGTGAAGGGATAAAAGAAGTTACTTTAGTTGAAAAAGTTTTAAGATCCTTGTCTACTAAGTTTGAATCAAAAGTGTCTACCATAGAAGAAAAGCAGGATCTTCAAACTATTTCTATGACACAGTTGCACGAAATCTTAAGTGCTTTCGAAATGAGAAAAGGAGGTCCATCAAATATGAGAGAAGCCACATTCAAAGCTTCAGGAAGAGAAGAACTCAATGAATTAGGACATGTTTCAGAAGGAGAGGAAGAAGCAAACTTTGTCAAAAACCTTCAACGGGGTTCTAGAAGATTCAGAGGTAAACTACCTTTCAAATGTTTTTCTTGTGGAAGAGTCAGTCATTATGCTGCCAAATGTCTTCATAAGGATAAGCTTGATAAAGATAAGCAATCATCAAAATGGAATATAAAACAAAGTGTAAGTAAGAAGAGCTACTATACGCATGAAGATAGTGATGGTTTATAGATTAGTGATGAAGATGAAAATAGTAATGACTATCGACTTCTGATGGCTTTTGAAGATGATGATTTCTTGGATGCTTTAGATGAAGATTACCTTTATGAATAAATCTCTAAACTCAAAATTTACTTAGAAGAAAAGAATATGATTATAGATACTCTGACATTCCAACTTACTGAAAGAGAAAAACACAATGAAAAACTAGAATGTGAAATTTTGCATCTAAGAAAGGATATTGAGAAAACAAATGCTCTCAATATTAGATTTGCTAAAGGATCAAAAACCCTAAATGAAATTATCAAAGTGTAGCGTTCTCCTCTGATAAAGACAAGTCTTGGATATACTGAAGAAGCATTCCAAGCATAGAAACCGTCAACCTCCACTAAAAGCTATCTTGATGCAGCAAAGAGCAGTGAATAGTTTGATAATCGACAACAAAGGCATAAAGCAAATCACTAGCTAAATCTAGCTCAATTTAATTCAAGGATAAACAGAAGCTACAACCAACCTCATGTAAATCACACTCAATCTATTTCAAGAATAAATAGCAACTACAATCACCAGGTCAGTAGATTCAATAATCGCAGGAACTTCTTCAATGGCCAATGTTTTTCATGTCATAAATTTGGACACAAAGCTGCTCAATGTGTTGGTTACAAGACCATCATGACTAGAGAAGAACGAAATCAAAGGAATGTGACGGGGATCATGAAATAGACCTACAATAAATTTTCTCTTCTTGAAAATGAAATAGAATGCTCTATCTGCAACAACTTTGGTCATGAAGAATTTGAATGCAGAATTAAATTTCGGCAAACATCTCAGAAGGAGAAAACTTCATTAAATCCCAAAATATGGAGAAAGAAAGAAAAAAAAAATAAAGATGTGGTATAGCCTTGTATGCAGAAGGACAAGAAAATCAATGGTACATCGACAGTGGATGCTCGAAACACATGACAGGTGATAAAGAAAAACTTCACTCATATAATGCCTTAGAAAAGGAAAAGAAGGTCTCGTTTGGAAATGACACTTCTGCTGTCATAAACGGTAAAGGTTCTATTTTCTTAAAATAAAATTTTAAAGCTGGGAATGTTATGTATTTTGATGGTCTAAAGCATAACCTATTGAGTATTAGTCAAATGAGTGATCAAGGAAATGTAGTATTTCGATCAAATGGATGTGTTGTTCATGAGCTTGATATAGAAGAAACCATGATCAAAGGTATAAGAACTCCAAACAACTTATACATACTCAAGGGAGGACAACAACAGTGCTATATAAGAAAAAATGATGAACACTGGCTATGGCACAGAAGATTGGGGCATATACTCTTCTCTCAAATAAGAAAAGCATGCAGATTGTAGGTTGTTCGTGATCTTCCTGATATCAGCATTCCAAAAAATACAATATGAAAATCATGTCAATTTGGTAAGCAAACCAGAGCACATTTCCCTAAAAAGGAAGGATCAACTAGTAAGCCTCTTGAACTTGTTCATACTGATTTATGTGGTCCATCAAGGAAAAAGTCACCTCGTGGAGAAGAGTACTTTATATTGTTCGTTGATGAATTTTCCAAAATGTGTTGGATAGGACTTCTAAAGCATAAAGATGAAGCATTTGAAAATTTCAAAGCCTTGAAAGCTTTGGTTGAAAATGAATCAGATCGCAAAATCAAATGCCTCGGATCTGATCGAGGAGGGGAATTTACCTCGAATGAATTCTTCAACTTTTGTGAAGAACATGGAACAAAAAGGGAATTCTCCATCGTAAGTACTCCTGAGCAAAATGGAGTGGTAGAAAGGATGAACATAATTGTTCAATAAATGGCTTGTGCCATGCTAGATGAATCTGGAACTCCTACAACCTTCTGGGGTGAAGCCGCATTTGCTGTCGTCGCTATTCTCAACAAAGCAAACGTTCTGGTAAACAACACTCAAACTCCACATGAACTTTGGTATGGTAAGACTCCTACTGTAAAATTCTTCAAAGCTTTTGGAAGCAAATGTTACATCAAAAGGACTGATGAAAAACATGGCAAGTTTGAACCCAAAGCAGATGAAGGAATTCTCCTTGGTTACTCTTCTCGAAGTAAAGGATATTAGTGTTAGAATAAAACACTTGGGAAAATTATTGAAAGTATTGATGTTGTGGTTGATGAAGCAGGCAAAAATACAAAACAAGTAAAAACCGAAGATTGTGGAGAAGATGAGAATTATCCCTCCACATCAAATCAGACTAATTCTAAAGAAGAAGCCAATGGAGCACTAGAAGAATAGATAACGGTAAAAGAAAAGACTCCATCCAGGTATGTTTAGAAAAATCATCCAGAGACTCAAATTTTGGGACAAAAAGGGGCAGGTGTGCAAACAAGAAGAACTATTATAGAAGCTTCAAGCTATCTAGCATTCCTTTCCTCCATCGAACCACAAAATTTAAATGAATCATGCAAAGATGAATGTTGGGTCAAGGCCATGAAAGAAGAACTTGAGAAAATTGAAAAGAATAATACTTGGGAATTAGTTCCTAGACCTCATGATAAGAATATCATAGGAACCAAATGGATATTCAAAAACAAGCTGAATGAAAATGAAGAAGTTATTAGAAACAAGGCCAGACTTGTTCGTAAAGGGTATGCTCAACAAGATGGTATAGATTTTGAAGAAACTTTTGCACCTGTTGCTAGACTTGAAGACATAAGAATGTTTGTTGCTCTTTCTAGTTTTTAGAAATTCAAAGTATACAAAATGGATGTAAAATCTGTCTTTCTTAATGGAGACTTAGAAGAAGAAGTATATATTCAGCAACCAGATGGATTCATCCTTGGAAATGATGAAAAACTTGTATGTAGACTTAGAAAGGCTCTCTATGGTCTAAAACAAGCTCTAAGGGCTTGGTATTACCATCTTCACATATACCTTTATCAACAAGGTTTTTCAAAAGGATTAGTTGATAACAATCTATATACAAAGATTGACAATAATAAGTTGCTAATACTTGTTGTGTATGTTGATGATATCATTTTTGGTAGCAATGAAGACGACATGAGTCAGAATTTTTCTTCGGTAATGCAACAAGAATTTGAAATGTCCCTTCTTGGTGAGTTTACGTATTTTCTTGGTCTACAAGTTCAACGAAATAAAGATGGTATTTTTTTGTCACAAACCAAGTATCTCAAGCAAATCTAAAGAAAATACGGCATGGAAGATTATAACCCAGTATGTACCCCTATGGTAATAGGGTTAAATCTCAACTCAAATGATGAATGAGCAAAAGTACATCAACCAACCTATAGATCCATGATTGGAATTCTGCTTTATCTAACGAGTACCCGGTCAGACATCATGCATGCAGTGGGAATAGTTGGAAGATTCCAAGCAAATCCAAAGGAATCACACCTTCAAGCAATCAAAAGAACTTTCAAATATCTTCAAGGAACACAAAATTTTGGTTTATGGTATCCTAGAGATACATATCTTACACTTCATGCATATATAGATGCAAATTGGGCAGGAAGCGTGGATGACAGAAAAAGCACTAGTGGTGGTGCATTCTATATGGGTTCCATATTAGTGTCTTGGTTCAGCAAGAAAAAAAGTTCAATTGCATTATCTACAGCTGAAGCAGAATATGTGGCTACTGCATCTTGCTACACACAAGTCCTTTGGATGATGCAAACATTGCAAGACATTCAGATCATATGTACTCCACCCATCTCCATTCTATGTGATAATACAAGTGCCATAAATATTTCAAAGAATCTAGGCATACATTCCAAGACCAAGCACATACCCATCAAACATCATTTTCTACGTGAACAAGTGCTTTAGCGAAAGGTCAAATTGGAGTATGTTCCCTCCAAAGAACAAGTTGCTAATATATTCATGAAACCACTACCGAGAGAGACATTTGAACATCTTAGATAGAAGTTGGGAGTAGTTGATGTATCATCCTGCTGTAAAAACTTATCTGTTTCACAAAAAGTGGTTATACGCGAGTTTCATGAAACGTATCCATGTACATATGTCGACTGTTGTGGATACAGTCACGTATATGTTGGTTTGAAGAAAAGAAGTGGGCCAAACTCAAGATGAAAGGAGTCTAATATGGGTCTGACAGTGATCATCTAGCACAGTTTCAGGGGGAGCATATACTTCTAATTATGCATTGTTGGCATTATCTTAGAAGATCTTGGTACAAATTCACTTTTTTGATTCAGGTGGAAAACGTTCAAGGGGAGATCATGGTTGCTGTTCTAGATGGTGATTGACAGATGTTGCTGATGATAGTTGCTGATGATTATCGTGGTCTTATTTCAGAATTTTGTCTCTGTTATATATGTCATGTATATCTTAAAATGTAACGACCTCTTTTTTTACCCCACTATGTATGGGATGGATGACGTATTGTTCATGTTTTAACTTGTATAAACAATTGGTATATCCCCACTTGGTTGGGTGGATGAGTCAAATTTAGTATATCCCTAGTTGGTCGGGGGATGGATGTTTGTATGAGTAATAGGTGATAGGAAGGTCATTCATGACGTATGTATAAAGTCATGTTCTAGAACATTTTTTTTGCAGACCTTGCTTATATTTAGGGGGAGTATGGACCTGAGCACGGAGATCAATCAGCACACTTCAACATATCAAAGAATCCAGCATGCACTCAAGGGAGCATAACCCTTTGCCCTTGATGACAAAGGGGGAGAGTTACTTGGGGTTGCCATAAAGTCCAAAGGGCGAGATTGTTGGCATTATGGCACAGATTTGGCACTATGACACAGGTGTTGTCCTTGTTGGAAACTCACTCAGATGACAGATCATAGTTTAGACTCTCAGAATGAATAAAAAGAGGTATACGCAGGTTCCCTATTGACCAAGCCACATGTACATGTAGGTTTGCAAACCATAAGGCGTGTATAGTGTACACATGCACTTTCACAAAAGGAAAGGCACGTACATGTTGGGAAACTTAGTTTTGGTCCATGGTATTGGTCCAAGGTATCTTGTTTGAAGTGTTGACCACAAGTACTCGGTCCAAGGTATTGGTTCTAAGTTGTTTTGGTCCATGGTATTGAGTATGGCCTAAGACTATTAAAGGAGGAGAATATCATTAGGAAAAGATACTCAAGCATTGAATATCTGATGAAGAGCAAGATCAAGAATACAAGTTATTAGGAATAGCTGGATCTGAATCAAGGATGAACCTCGGTGCTTGATGAAAGATAAGATCTATTGATGGGTCAAGATCTTAAGGCTTGAAGTGAAGCATCTTTGTGTGGTTTTGATATTTTACCTAAATTTGGCACATGTTGTAATTTGTAAATATGATGATCTGGGTATAACTGATGTCTGAAATAGTTGTAAAGTTTAAATCATCATTTACAGATCTGTACACAGGTTCACTGTAGAAATGTCATGTATACACATTGGTTGTGCATATAAAAATAGCATATACATCTTAATATTTGGTTTGCAGATATGTACGCAGGTTCACCTTGAGAAAAGTGTGTATGTACGCAGGTTCAACACATTGAAGTAGTGTATACCTCATAATATATGATTTAGCTACTTATGTTTGTTGTTACAGTGTTCTGGGTTCTAGCTTTGGTTCTGGTTCTTGTTACTGTATTTTGTTTATAGCATTCTGAAAAGTGATTGATTGATTCAGTTTTGGTTGGTGCAAAGGAGATTGGTTCATGCAGATATATTTAATGTTTGATTGATGTTATTGATGGATCCAGTCTGAAAATATATGAAATGTGGTCCCTGGAAGAAAAGAGAAGGTTGTAGCATTCTGTAGGCCTGCACCTACGTACTAGTAAACATATAAGCTAGTACAAGAGCTAGAGGGTTGTAGCTCCCTTCCAAGAGAAGCTAGAGAATGAGAGAAGGTTGTAGCCTTCTATAGGTAGAAGTTTGTGTACTGGTATAAGTTTGCACCAGTACAAAATTGTAAAAATAAGTTTCTAAGTTAAAAGAAGATAGAGAGAATTACAACGAGTGGTTTTCACCCACATTGGGTTTCCACCTTATATCTTGTGTTCTTGTGTGTGATTGTCTATTCTCTTTTATACAGTTTTGATGCACTGATTAAATATCAACATATGATGAATTAACTGAATAATAAGTTTGTAGGATATACGCTAATTTCTTTAAACACAGTTGTGTATACACGTGAGTTCCATTAACTGAACTAGTGTATATGAATCTGATTATGGAAATGAAAAAATTATTGACTTGCTAATACTGATTCACCCCCCCCTCTCAGTATTATTTCCAACATCCAATATACTCTATTGGCCTCTCCCGATGCGATATCTCGATTCAATCTAGGCTGTTGATTTGTCCGATCCAACGGCTCTAGTGTAACAAGACTGGATTCTCCGCTGAACTTGGTTTTTCCACCACTCCTTAGTTTTTTCGCTGCGATAATGTTTTCCAGTAGTTTTAAAGACTTAGACTTAGAGGTTTTAGGATCCATTTTGGATCACGCCTTCCCACTGAAAAGATTTTAGACCACCAAAAGTTGGTTTCTAAGCATCAATCAAGTGAGGATACAACTCCCTCACTTGTCCAATTTCTATCCATTGTGCTTTGCTTGGTTTTGAATCTTTGAGTCCCACTCTCAAGTACTCAACATCCCCTTGGAACGTAGTTCTTACCTTCCTGTCAAGAATTGTGTCTTCTTGTAACTCATTGAGATACTCATGCAACAAATCCCGAATAGAAGGCAACTGACTTTTCCCTTTAGGATATTCAATCAATGAAGGTTCATACAATCTCAAGTTTTCTGTATTAACGACTGAATAGATATGCATAAAAGCTAGCAAATCAAGGCAAAAAGCATTTTCACCAATTTTATCAAGTATCTTGAAAGGTCCATACCTTATTGGTTTTAGCTTCTTACCTTCACCTTGCATTCTATCTTTGTTGATGTACATCCAAACTTGATCATCAACTTGAAAACTATGTTCAACTCGATGCGTGTCATGTCTTGCCTTGTACTTGGCTTGACTTCTTTCCAACTGTTCCTATACTGCCTAGTGAATTTCCTAGATTTGTTTAATGAACTTGGTTGCTTTCTCCACATCACTGTGTCCATGAACTGCTATGTCTTTACGAAAGACAAAATTCAAGGGAGATTTTGGTATAAAACAAAAACAAGTCTCAAAATGAGATCTCTGAGTAGAAGAGTGCTTGGCATGGTTGTAAGCATGTTGCACATAACACAAATGATCATCCCAAAGCTTGGGATTCTTGTTGAATAGCCTCTGAGCAACTAGATCATTGTCCTGTTGACCACTTCTGTCTGACCATCTGTATGTGGATAAAATGTTTTGCTCTTCTTCAACCTCATGTCCATAAACTCCCATAAACTTGACCAAAACTTCCCAACAAATCAAGAATTTTGATCAGATACAATAGAAGTGGATAACCAAAAATGAACCCATACATTCTGAAAGAAAAACTTTGTTGTTTGTTCAACTGTAACCTGCTTGTTACATGGTATCAAAATATACATTTTACTGAACCTATCCACAACAACATACAAATAATCATGACCTTTCCTAGATTTTGGCAATCCCCCAACAAAATCCATGGAAACAATTTCCCAATGATGAGAAGGAATTGTAAGTGGAGGGTACAAGCCTAATTTTCTATTACTAGGCTTGCTTGTAGCACACATAGTACACCCTTTGATATATCTAGAAATTGTCTCATGCATTCTTGGCCAATAACAGAACCTTTGCAATTGTGCAACTGTTTTACTTACACCAAAATGACCTGATATGAGAGAAGTATGTGCTTCTCAGATTATGTTAACTCTTTCAGTTTGTTGAATGCATAACTTTCCCAAATGATATAAGAGTTGGTCCTTTACATAATAATCCAATTCTTCTACTTGTTTGCCATGACTTAAATTTGCATATACATCTTTAAAATCTATATCTTGAGCATATTGTTCAATGTAATTTTCATGCATTACTGAGTTATGCTTAAGTATAGTAGATGCATTTATGATTGGTCTTGATAACATGTCTAAAACCTTATTGTGTATGCCCTTCTTATATATGATGACAAGATGAAATTGCTATAGAAAACCCATCCACCTATAATGTCTTGGTTGTTGCAATTTAGTTTGTTAGTGCAAATATTGAAGTGGTTGATGATCTGTATGTATGATTGTTTCTTTACCCATTAGGTAATGTTTCCACTTTTTCACACTTTGTACTAATGCATACAATTCTTTATCATATGTGGGATAATTAACTACTGCAGAAGTAATTGTCTCAGAACGGTAGCATATGGATTTTCCACGTTGCATCAACACTGCTCCCATGACATAGTCACTTGCATCTATCTCAATCTCAAATGGATGTTGAAGATCTGGTAGTGCTAGTATTGGTGTTGTACTGATTTTCTCTTTTAAGGTGTCAAAGGATTTTTGTTGTTTACCTTCCCTCTTAAACACCTGTTTCAATCCTATTAAAACATGTAATGGAGCTGCAATCAAAGAAAAGTTAGCAATAAAATTTCTCCAGTATTGTTTTTCCCCTAGGAAACTCGTAACCTCTGTAGAAGATTTGGGTTTAGGCCAGTTCACAATGACTTCAACCTTAGAGGGATCTATCTTCAATTCACCACCCCCTACAATATAACCCAAATAATTTAAAGATGTTCTACAAAATTCACATTTTGATAGTTTTACATAGAGATTTTCTCTTTTTAAAACATCTAGAGTCTGCTTTACATTTTTACATGGTCTTCCCATGCCTTACTAAAAACAAGAATGTCATCTAAATAAACAATTACAATGTCATCAATAAATGGTCTGAGTACATCATTCATGACTCTCATAAATGTAGCAGGAGAATTCATCCAGACTTAAAAGGAATGCAACAAATTACAGAGATAACCATAAACACAGATATGCAGCGGCAATAATACTTCGTTTCATTAATGTAAAATACTGAAATATCCTTACAAACAGTAATGGAAATAAACGAGCTAGGGCGATGGTAGCTTATCTCTGAGAAGAGATGTGGTGGCTACATGCTTCTGAATTGTGTTAAAATGAGGCTCGAAGGCCTATTTATTGTTCAAAAACAATGGAAAACCCTTCACATCCCAAAACCTAACCCTAGAAGATGAAACGCCAAATTGTGGGCCCCGTTTGGGTAAATTGGTACATCAATTTCCCGGGGTCGTAACTTTGGCATATGATCTCCATTTGATGCATACAATAGCTCGTTAGAAAGATCTATCCGAGAATTACCACTTTGGGAAGGGAAATGGGCCCATGATTTCCTGTTTCCCCCAAATTTCCCCAAAAAATGTCGTTTAGGGCCTCAAAATGGCTCCGGAAGTTCAGGACCCGAAAAATTGCTAAAAATAGTAAACTATGCTACAATTTAGGAAGCTAAAAAGACAATTGTGGGGGTCCAAATGGGATAGGTGGGTGGCCACCAACATCCACTTGGATCATTCCTCCCCCCTTAGGAAGCAATGGTCCCCATTGCATTGAGTTCCTCCCTAAGATGAGGAAGCTTTTGCTAAGCTAGGTCTGTGATGAGTTGTTCTGCAATCTCTAATGTGTCCAGAAATGGTGGGAAGCATGGTCGACGATGATCCACATTGAGCACTCGGTGCAAGCGAAGGAATGGAGGAATGTTGTGCTTCAAAGCATTGTTTCTCGTAGCCTTGGTACTAGTGTAAGGACCATGTCGGAGTGGTCTGAGTTTCTGATGGGTTCTGGTAAGCCATTCTCTTTGTAGGTGTAACCAAACATTGTCTCCCACCTGAAACTTATGTGGTACCCCTATGGGTGAGGAGAAGTTGCTCATGTGTTCTGTCATGGATGTATCTCTTTGTTGTTGCTACTGTGATGTAGCCATGATCTTCCCCTTATTTTGGGAGCGAACCAGACAGAAAATGAATTTCCTAGTGTGGGAGATGAGCTTGCTACCTTTATTGGCAGTGATCAAAGAGGTCGTGGTAGGTGGGGCTACCTCGAGTATCCTGTATAATGAATTATCCAAAGAAATAATGAAAACAAAAGGCCTTGACTCATACACAACATGTCATCTTCACAAGTATGGTTGGCCTAATAGTACATCGTAAACATCCAGAGGTGTAACATCACACAATACCTCATTTGTGAAGGGCTTGATGCTGTAGGGAAGGAGGCACTTCTGGCAAACTTTGAGATCTCATCCCTCGTGAAGCCACCCGATACTGTACAAATGTGGGTGTGGTGTAGTCGGTAGGCCCATCCGCTTCACAACCTCTAGTGAAATGAGGTTCTTTTGGCTACCACTTTCGACAATGAATTGCAGCGGCGAACCCTTCACCCACACTTGTGAGTGGAAAAGACGCTCCCCTTCCTCAGGATTTTAGAGCTCATTTTTCTGGATCTTGGCGGTGGAAACAATGGCACTGAGATCCGCATCAATGACCTACTTCCCTTTGTCATTCTCATTGTCGAGTTCTGGCTTAGGGTCGGAACATGCATCTGATTCGGAAGACTTCAACTCGGCCACCAGCGACTGCTTCGTCCGACGCTCACTTTTGTTATGAGTGGGACACATGTGGAACTCACACCACTTTCCTGTGTCCTTCTTTGGCTTCGTGGTGTTGTTCTTTTCTTGCGACTTCGATTGGTTATCTTGGGTCACCCCACCTTGGCTTTGTCCTTTGGGCTTCGGATTTGCAGATCCAAAGTCTCACTTCTTCTATTTGAACTTTTGCTCGATTTTGACATCGTATCGGTATGTTGTGCCGAGTGAGGAGATGTTCAAGAACTCCATCTCTTCCTGGATGTATCTGTATAGGCAGCCACGGTATTTGAGTACCAGATGTAGCTGAGAATCTTTGATACCCAACTGTGTGCGAAGGGTATGAAAAATGTTTGTGAACTCTAGCACATCTTGGTCTCATCCCTGCCGCAGTGTGGTCCATTTGATGTATTTGTCCTCATATATTTTTACAGGGTAGTACTGCTCCTTAATGACATCCTGGAAGTCATTCCAAGTGGGTGTGGCTGAAAACAGTGAGCATGTACTTTCATCCTTGTGCTCGCAGTAGGTTTCCCACCAGTCCTTGATGTGGGGGGCTACTTTGAGAAGAGCGAAAATAATCTTTTCCCAACTGGAAAGATCATGAACAGAAAAATAACCCTCTAGCACATTTAACCATTTATCGACGACATCTGTGTCTATCTGACTCTCGAATATGGGGATTTCAAAATTAATTTTTACCTTAAATGGTGTGGCATTTCTAGAGTTGCTGTTGGAAGCCGATGCGTCGCCCCTAGGTAGTCGTTGAAGGATTTAGGCAAACTTGTCCATCATCGCGTTCCTTTGTCGCTCAAGGGCTTCTTCGAGCAAGATTTTGATAGGATCTCCTACCCCCTCGTCTTTCTTTTCATCCACCAAGTGAGGCCATCGGGATTTGCGAGGCTGGTCTTGCAAAGGTTCGACCAGTTCAAGCCCTAACTCCTTATATCCCGACCTCGTTGGGGACATTCAAAGAAAAACAGATAAGAAAAGCAGACCGCTCTAATACCACTGATCTGGACTTAAACAGGAATGAAAAAAATTACAAAGATAACACAGATATGCAGTGGAAATAATACTTCATTTCATTAATGTAAAATAATGAAATATGCTTACAAACAGTAATGGAAATAAACCAGCTAGGGCGATGGTAGCTTATCTCTGAGAAGAGATGTGGTGGCTACATGCCTCTGAATTGTGTTACAATGAGGTGCGAAGGCCTATTTATTGTTAAAAAACAAGTGAAAACCCTTTACATCCCAAAACCTAACCCTAGAAGATGAAATGACAAATTGTGAACCCCGTTTGGGTAAATTGGTACATCAATTTCCCGGGGTCGTAACTTTGGCATACGATCTCCGTGTGACATGTACAATAGCTCGTTAGAAATATCTATCCAAGCACTACCATTTTGGGAAGGGCAACATCAGTCCATGGACCCATGTGGCCCCCAAATTTCCCAAAAAATGTTGTCTAGGGCCTCAAAATGGCTCCGGAAGTTCAGGACCCGAAAAACTGCTAAAAATAGTAAATTGTGCTACAATTTAGGAAACTGAAAAGGCAGTTGTGGGGGTCCAAATGGGATAGGTGGGTGGCCACCAACATCCACCTGGATCAAGCATTAGTTAAGCCAAAAGGCATAACCATCCATTCACACAGTCCTTGCTTTGTCTTGAAAGAAGTCTTCCATGCATCCTGTTCTGCAACTCTCACCTGATGATAACCACTTCGCAAGTCTAACTTAGAAAAGTAAACTACTTCTTTCAATTGATCTAATAGATCATAAACACGAGGAAGAGGATACTGATTCTTGATCGTTATTTTATTTAATGCTCTCTAATCAATGCACATTCTCCACAAACCATATTTCTTTATCACCAACACGATTGGAGATCCATGTGATGATGTGTTTTGTCATATAAACCCTTTATCGAGCAACTCCTGCACCTGCTTCTTTATCTCTACATTCTCTAAAGCGAACAACCTGTACATTCCAATGTTAGGTAATAGAGCATCTTGCTGCAAATAAATATCATGTAAGATTTCTCGCTTGGGTGGCAAACCTTTTGGTTCTTGAAATAGAACATCATACTCTGAAACAACTTTAACTAAATCATCTTTCTGTTTAGAATCATAGCCTTCAAATGCATTGGATTTTTCAGGATCATTTGCCTTTACAACCATTAGTAAAAATTTCTTACTTGAATTCACAATTCTTTTCATCTGCCCTGAGTTTATGAGAGAATAGTTATATTTGAGTTTATGAGCTCTCACAATATATTCTATTCCATCTTTAGTGATTTGATACTTATTTTCAGCTCGATAGAAAATAGCTTTCCTATCATACAAGTATGGACTTCCCAAAAAAATACCACATATATCCAATGGAACTATATCTAACTCAACCTCATATACAAATGTTGATCCAATAGCAAAACTAAGTTTACATTGTCTCGTTACTTGTAGCTTTTTTTATCACACACCCAACCTAATGGATATGGCTTCTCATGAGGTTTTGTTTCTAATCCCAACTTCTTTACAATTTTTTCAGAAATCAAGTTTACTTGTGATCCACTATCAAATAAAGTATCAATCTTATTGTGCTTGGAAATTACTCTAATACGAAAAGCTCATTTCTTTCCCTCTCATTATTTCCATTATCAACATATTGTGCAGAATTACTTGTGGATGCCTCAAAACCTTTACCTTTATACCTATGGCTATAACTATTGTTTCATCACCTGAATCTGATCCCAAGTCCTACTGAATAGCTGCAACATTCTTTTTCTTCTCTCCACTGAACTTCTTAGGTCTTCGTTCTGGTTGCAAAGACCAATAGTGTGCCTCATTGTGTCCTTCTTTTCTGCAATGAGTGCATGAAGGTTTATCCTTCTGTACAATGTTTCCTTTCCTCTCCTCCCATTTCAGTTTCTTCTTTTCCTTGCTCTTGATTACAAAATATTTAGATGATTCCCCAAACTCTGGGTTTACATTCTTACCTCTAGCTTCTATATGTGTGGCTTGAATTGATACATCATCTAAGCTAGTGGGATTAAACATGAGAATAGTATGCTTTAAATAGCTATGAATACCACCTATATACTTCAATAAAGTCTCAGGTGAATCTAATGATATACCTAGAGTTAAAGCTCTCTTTTTGAATTCCTGAGTATAACTTTGTACACTCTGACCCTTCAATTGCTGAAGAGTTTTCCAACTCATCATTTCCTGCTGCATGTAAGCTAAAGGATAGAATTGATTTTTGATAGTAGAAACAAATTCAATCCAGGTAGAAATGATTTTACCATGTTTTTGCAGTTTAGATTGTGTCTTTCCTTCCCACCATACTAGTGCAGTTACTCCAAGTCGAAGGCTAGCCAGCTGAATCTTCTTCCTTTCTGAATCAACGTTTTGTACCCTAGAATATATGTCAATTTGTCTTATCCAATTATCTAGCTTTTCTGCATTAAGTTCTCCATCATAAATTGGAAAATCAAACTTCATATCTAATTTGATTAAATAAGTTTTCTTCTTCTTCTTAGAAGAGCTAGAAGATGATGAGGATGATGAAGGTGATGATGGAGGAGATGCTGGAGGAGTCATTCCTCCTTTTCCTTTGCCTTCTGGAGAGGCAACTAGAAAAGGTTTCTCTGCTCCTTTGTCTTGTTTCGGTGTTGAAGTGCTTTCACCTTGACCCTTCTTAAACTCCAGATACATCTCTTGGAGTGTCTTAAAACCTTCCATAAATTGAGATTCAATCCCAATGGTGCTTCTTCTACCATTCTCCCCTAAGAATAGACTCTTCCAATCTCTGGATTAGCCTCAACAAGTTATCCTTCTCCTATTCTGAGCTTTAATCTAGTTATCATTCAAAATCTAGTACAAGCTTGTCTACCTTAACAAAACCAAAACCAAATTCTCTGATACCGCTTGATTTGTAAATGAGATCTTAAATCAATATTAACGTATTACAGACTCATGTGCAGGAGTGCCTATATTATTTAGTGCAACGGATCGAAAAGATTGTGAATAATATAGACAATGAGTAGTCGAAAAACATAACAAGCACACACATCAACACAACAAATAATCAAGGAGTTCACCAGACTTCCTCGCTATGCCTCCTGGTCTAGCTTTCAGTGTCAACCTCTATATAAGTCTTCAAAAACACAGTTTATAGGTCTGAGCTAAATCAGAGTCTCAACAAAACAATAGTGATATTACACAGGGATTTCACTTGAAAACCTCGAGTCTGAAGAGTGCACAGACTCTCCCTCTTAGTGCCTCTGATCAACTATTCGTAGCTGCATTTTCTCTGACTCTCTATCTTTGAGCCACTGCTTCCTCCCCTATTTTGCTGCCATTGAATGGCTTTTAAGCCTATCATCGCTGTTTTTTTTCCTTCCCTCTTCGGGCTCTCTAGCTCCTGGCTGTTGTCTGTTCAAATCCTTGTTGAGCGTTAAACAATCATTGGAAAATGCTCTCAGGTATGGTGGCCACCTATTTTCAAACAAAAAGGACCAACGTGGGTGAAAATCCCAAAGAATCACTTCGCTATTTACACAGAGAAATACACAAGAAATACTCTAAAAATAGTGGAAAATCCAACCAAGTTGGACTTCAAAAGATATAAAGTCTGTCCCATAATACTTTCAGGTCCACGTTTGATTGCTATTGCAAGTCACGACGCTATGGTCATAATTCCTTTATATTCGGTCCATAGCAGGAATACATAGAAATACATAGGAAAAACACTTATTATCAGACTTCAAATTTTATACAGCTGCATCTATAATTCCTATTGGGTCTGCCTTGATTGCAATCGTATATCGCATGGTGCATAGGCCCCTTTGTATTTGGTTCCATTCCTCCACCGATCGTCAATATCGGCGTATCGCATATCGCAGGGTCGTGGGTCCATTGGTATCACCCCTTGTATCGTTGCGATGCAATATATCACAATTGCATATCGTCAATCGCTATCGCACATCGGCCCTTTGCTATCGTCCTTTCCTTTCCGGATCTAACGATTGTCAATGAAGTGCTCATAGCACAGTCTTAAGTCTACGAGTTTTGTCCGTGTCCCTTGGTTCTTTGTGATGCGATAATGCATCCATCGCATATCACTTAAGCCTGCAACCTGTGTTAAGTCCTCCTCTTAGAGAATTGCGATGTGATATGTTTTTGACCATGTCACCGTTGATCTACACGCTCGATCAATGGATCATGTTGTATCGTTGATCGAAGTTTCATTTCCCTTAGGGATTCCTCTGATATACTCCACTCACCTCTCCCGATGTGATATCCTGATTCAATCTGGGTCGTTGATCTATCTGATCCAACGACTCTGGTGTAACGAGACTGCATTCTCTGCTGAACTTGGTTTTTCCACCATTCCTTAGTGTTTTCGCTGTAATAATGTTTTCTGATAGTTTTAAAGACTTAGACTTAAAGGTTTTAGGATCCATTTTGGATCAGTTGGGTTCAAGATTGCAGGACAGTCAATGGAATTCGAAGGTATGCATTTACTAACATCTCTATGTTCTTTCTAGTTTATATATAAATTCCCAAATATTTCTTATGACGATGAGTTATGGGCTTATGAAGGAGCCTGAGAGATTGAGAGAGGAGCTACTGCTGCACATCAATCAGGAGTGTTTGGGTAATGGCGATCTCCATCCGAAAATGAGTGTCAGAAATCTACAGAGGAAATTGGAGGAGCAGCAGGGCCTTCTATCGGGAGTGTCGATCGATATATGGAAGGGGATAGTGGTGGGTGTAATGGGTCCCAGTGGTAACAGCAAATCCACATTCCTTAGGGCGTTGAACAACTCTGTGAACCACTCATTTCCCATGCTAGAAGGAGAGCATTTATACTATGATGCTTCCTCGGGACATCCGACCAGGTTGGCACTCAGGTTTTCAAATGTAACTTTTGAGAAAGAGAAAATGTGCTTTATCTATCAATAAAAACGATTAGACTATGAATAAGCCATTGCAAGCACCGAAGCTTGATGGTGTCTAGATCGCCCAAAATGGGGAAAATGGAGATGAAATGCATTCAAAACCCAAATGGAGATAAAATGCGTTCAAAACCTTAGCTGCCGCCAAGTTACTTTCTCCAAACACAAGAATTGATTGCTAACAGAGGCATATGATTGCAGATAAACTTTTCATAATTCTGATTGGAGATAAAAAATAAAAAATGTTATTAAGTGGAAATAAAAACAGTTTTAGATCATTTTTTCTACCCTAATTTTTATATGTGTTTAAATAATTACAAACATTTTAATAAATTTTTTGATATTTTATTTTGTGATTTTTAGTAAGTAAATATTTTTAATATTTAATATAATAGTAGAATTTTTCTCATCAAATAATGACTTGTTATTTATTATATTTTTTTAAAGTTGCTTGTTTTTTTAAATAGTGTTTAGGAGACAAAAGTGAGGGTTGATATGTGCAAGGAATTACAAAAATTAAAAAATAAATTATGTTTAAAAAAAAGTTATTTTCTCTCTCTCTCTCTCCTCTCTCTCTCCTCTCTCTCTCTATATATATATATAATATTATAAAAAAAAATCCCTAAATCTTTGAGTACTAAAATCAAGAATAATTATTTTGAAGTTTTATTTTCATATAATAATCCTAATATTTCATAAAAAGATTTATTTTCTGTTTAAATATTTTAATAAATTTTTGGATATTTTGTTTTATGATTTTTAGTAAGTAAATATTTTTAATATTTAGTATAATAGTAGAATTTTTTGGGCAAATAATGACTTGTTATTTATTATATTTTTAAAGTTGTTTGTTTTTTTAAATAGTGTTTAGGAGACAAAAGTGATGGTTGATATGTGCAAGGAAATACAAAATTGAAAAATAAAATTATAGAAAATTCTTATTTCCATGTCCTACAAACAATTATAAAGTGGTTGGTCCCATACAAGCTTCCCAACTCTCTTTCTCTAGTTGTCTCCCATCACCAACCATACAAGCTTCCCAACTCTCTTTCTCTAGTTGTCAACCATCACGAGCCCAAGAAATAGCATAAGACATCCTCCTTTGTTTAGAAATTGGATCCATAGAAATTGGATCAATCCATTCCCATCCTACATCAATTTTATGTACAATTTTACATAAGTGAGTGAGTCTAATTTTATCTAGATAAACTGTGTCTTAATGGGAAGTGACATCATAAACTCAAGTGCATCTACTATAGTCCCTGCAAGTTGGTGTGAATGCATGTCATTTAGATTTGCCTTAATAATTTGGTTGATGTTAATCATCTCAAGCCCTATGAACCTCCTATTCTAGAAAAGGAAGTTCACATTTCCCACCCACCTAATAAAATTTTGGATTTTCAATAGTTGTTGGAGGAAGACACACTATTAGACCTATAGCATTAGAATTTGTTGGGCACCAAAGCCAACTTCTTTCTTATGAAAAATGGTCGTCTCAGGCTTCTTTTGATCATAGCTTCCTGGCCCTTGTTGAGAAGGTGGAGTCATTTTTTCTAAAACAATGAAGAAATGATGTGCCACATCTAGAAATCATTTGTAGCTAGCCTTAATAGTTATTTGTAGGATAATAAAGGCATGGCTAATCTTAAGCACTATGCATTTTCAGTTTATATTGTTTCTTAGTTAAGGTCGACTTTGTCAAAACTAATCAGATCTCATCTTAAGTAAAATCTTATAAAAGGAATTTTCTCAGAAGCATAAGATACAAATGTTTTGGGAATCAATATTCTTGTGCATTTTAGGTTTGCAAGTTTCTGCCTTAATCATTTGAGTGTTATTTCTTACCAATCATCCAGATGTTTTGGGAATCAATATTCTTGTGCATTTTAGGTTTGCAAGTTTCTGTGTTAAGCATTTGAGTGTTATGTCTTATCAATCATCCAACCATCTGATGAAGGGAGGCATATCCAGTGGTCTAGTAGTTTGCAAATGGGAAAGATTTGATGTTAATCATATCAAGCCCTATGAACCTACTATTCTAGAAGAGGAAGTTCACATTTCCCACCCACCTCATAAATTGGATTTCAATAGTTTTTCGAGGAAAACACACTACTAGACCTATAGCATTAGACTACAATGTATCTTGTTGGGAACCAAAGCCAACTTCCTTCTTAGGAAAAATGGTCGTTTGTGCACCAAACCCAACTTCCTTCTTAGGAAAAACGTTCGTCTGAGGTTTCTTTTGATCATAGCTTCCCACCCCTTGTTGAGAAGGTGGGGTCATTTTTTTCTAAAACAATGAAGAAATGATGTGCTGCATCTGGAAATCATTTATAGCTAGCCTTAAGAGTTATTTGTAAGATAATAAAGACATGGTTAATTTTGAGCACTATGCATTTTCAGTTTATGTTGTTTCTTAGTTAAGGTTGACTTTGTCAAAACTAATCAGATCTCATCTGAAGTAAAATCTTATAAAAGGCATTTTCTGAGAAGCATAAGATACAAATGTTTTGGGAATCAATATTCTTGTGCATTTTAGGTTTGCAAGTTTCCGTCTTAAGCATTTGAGTGTTATGTCTATCAATCATCGAACCATCTGATGAAGGGAGGCAAATCCAGTGGTCTAGTAGTTTGCAAATGGGAAAGAGGTTGATATCACCTCCAGAGCTCTCAAAATATGCATTTAGGTTGTTGGATCCAGGAGGACAAATTAATGACAAATTATGCACCTGAATAATGGATTTATCCAAGAGGACGAATTAATTCAAATTATGCACCTACATAATGAATATTTATGTGCCACAATTCTTCTCCAATTTATACCTTACAACATTTCCTTTGCAACATTTGATGCAATTGCTAATCAATATAATTACAAAAAATATATTCTTAATATCAAGTATTTCATTTTAAAATGATCCCAAGTCTTTTAAAATAATATATTTATTTTATAAATTAAAATTAAAATTATCAATTAAAACGAATTAACATAAAAAATAAAAAAAATATTTATTTTAATTTTAAATATTGAATATATTTGTTACAAAAATTGTATTCCCAAACCGGCAAAAAAACTCCATGTTCATAGAAATGTAAAATTTAAAAGAGTACATTAGTTTGATCGTATCAACATTTATAAGCAAACTTACATTAATTTTAATAATGAAGAAATAAAATGGCTAACTTTAAAGAAGGGTGGGAAAGAAATTGATTTTTCATTTAAAGTTTATTTAAAAAAAAAAAATTATGGTTAGAGAAGTAAATAAGATAGTGTAGTTATATAAATTAAATAGTTGGAAAATATTGATAAATGTTAATTTATAATAACCATTAAAATATTAGTATGGTAAATATGTAATGTTTAACATTTTGATTTAGTTAAAATACAAAAAAAAAAAATAAAATAAAAACATAAAAAAAAAAATTTAGTGTATAGTTTTTTCCCATAATATTTTTGTCTCATGTGATTTATTTAAACACTAATAATTAAATGAGTTTAGATTCATCTTAACTTCAAATCTACCAAAATCCTGGATGGATCAAATCTCTTTTTACTTTAAAATAGGATTGCCCTCAAAAGAGAGAATTGATCCCTCTAGGTGCTTGGTAGAGGAATGCCCTCAAAAGAGAGATTTGATACCTCTAGGTGCTTGGTAGGTCGGAAGGTAAGATGAAGTTAAGTTGTTTACAAGAAAATAACATATTAGTTAAACATATATAAAACAATATTCCTAACCATGAAGATATACCCCTACTTTTACCATAGAGATTCTTAATCTATATATAGGCTTTGTTACAATACAATGAATTATCCATACCACATGTCAAAAAAATCATAATTCACTTTACATGACACTTGTTCATATGCTATTTTTTTAAATTAATCAATTTAATTAAAAGGGTAAAAAGGCCATAACTACTTAAGTAAATATCAATCTTTGATTTTGTATACTACTATGAATATTATAGAATATGTAGTAGAGGTTAAATCTCTACCATCCGTCTCATAATTGTTGAGAAATAAAAATCTAGAACCTTATTCCAAAATAGACACATACCAAATTAAAATAAAGTAAAGTAAAATGATCACGCTTAAATATAATTTTACATTTAATAAGTATATTTTATTTAATATTACTTTGCATTTTATATTTAATGAATTATGTTTCTCTGCTTTTTCACGGAAGTGTTTATATAAATGTTTGGAGCTAGTTGGAAGCTTTTGGAAGGAAACAATGGGTTTTTTCTGAAGGATTGTCTTTGACATCTTGTTTTCACACATGGGGTTGTATTTGGGTGTTCTAGTTTGGCATTTAATTTATATTTCATGTTGGTTGCCTGTGTTTACTACCTTGACCGCGTGCTGGTTCTTATGATTAATAAGTTTTGGGTTATCACGGATACAATTTTCCTATGTATGTCTTATTATCATATTCTCAAACGTCATGAGGAGACTTGGGTGGTAGTCTCATACCTCCTAAGCCTAACCCATTGCATTTTCGAAGATATTTTTTGGTCAAACAACCATAGTACCCACTGCAATCTATATGTATGCCATGGTATCCTTACAGGTCTATCTGTTTTGAGAGGGTCCCAGAACCTTAAGTCGGTCACCTGCCGTGAGGCCGAGGTTATAATGCCCATCCCTATGCTTATCCATTTTTTTGGTCCAAATTTTATCAATCATATGGTTCGCTCCTCCTCTGTAAAAGGCTCTCCGACTAGTGGGGCCGTGGATGTGACAAAAATTAGGGGTCGAGTCCTCATGATCGGTAGCTCCAACCTCGCCCAGCGAGGAGTCGAGGATGCAAAACCACATCCCCTCTCATCCATGAAGCAGCCCATGCATTCCAAAGTGGCACTCCATCACATGTATGCCAGTTAATTTCAAGTTGGGGAGCTCATTTGAACCAACATGCAACCGATACAGATGTGGATTTGGGTTATTGGCAAGATTTTGTGCTTGACTGGGCCATTCAAGAGGAAGGTCCTCATAATATAAACAAAAAATCTATCTTTATTTGTTAATGAAGAACATTGTAGACAAAGCCTTAGCTAATCCTCCAGCTGACTCTTCCAGGACAGATTATGGCCTTGTAGATATCCATAAGGAATTTCAATTGAATCAGTTTCAACTCCAACAACAGAATGGACGTCTGAGTCGCATTGAGCGATATATTTCGTACCTCCCACGAACAAAACTTCCTGGATCAAGCGTGAAGGATCCAACCCCAGTGTATTCCTCCGATGACTAGTAGCTCGGTTGGAATAATTTTGGATTTTCATTTTATCATATGAAGTATATGCATATCCCTCTGATCACTAGTAGTTTTGTTGGATTAATTTTGGCTTTTCATTTTATCATATGAAGTATATGCATATTATAGTTTTTGGTTTTAGTTATTTAGTATATAGGAGGCTACATGATATTCAAACATATATAGCTATGCTTGAAAATCTTAAACTTTTATGTTTTTGGATGGCATATAAGACAACTAGGTGACCAAGAGATATGGTTTACCTTTGAATAGGTTAAGACCACCTCACCGCTTGAATTACCTGAATTTCAATTGTAACGTGTCCTTTTTGAAGCAAATGAATAAAACAAATCTAACCAAACTTAAAAAATAATATTTAACGAGTTATAATTATATTTAATTAATTTTCATTAATACACATAAACAAATATTTAAAGATTCTTTAACAATTTTACAAATTACACTACAAAAATCATATATAATTTATATGTATGGTGATATTATTATAAAAAACAAAAAACCTTTGAATTAAGGATGCAACATCATAAACTAAAACACTTATTTAATTAAATGAAACATAAAGAAAGTAATAATACTAAAATATACTTTTAAGCATCGTAATTATTTACAAATGTCTCTCTTTTTCTATTTCTTAAATAATATATTAGTTTTCAAAATTAACTTCTGCATTTTGTTTTGTAGTGAGTAATAATAAAAATGGGCTTAATTTTATTATCAGTTACATTAACGCAATTGTTTAAATAAAATAAAAATTAATACTTTAAGAGAACGTACCAATTTCCTATATGCATAACCTCCATTAAGTACATACTTAGGTGCATTTTTACCACACTAGTGTATGGGATGTTACATCCTTCCCTTCTTCGATGTAACATAGTTATGGTGTAGTGTGTTTACAAAAACATGTTTTAAATGTGTAATCTATTTCATTAGTTTTGGTGAAATACATAAATATTAAAATTAACACAAATAAAAAGATTCACAATTAAAATCTATTTCATTAGTTTTATAAATAAACATAAAATCTAAGTTTTGGCGAAATACAATTAAAATTATCACAAATAAAAAGATTCACAATTAAAACAAGACAATAAAAGAAATAAACACATTGGCATCCTAACAAGATATGATATTCAACATTAACATCTTCATTTAAACTCAATTTTCCTAATTTTCATGTAAGTTTTACCATTAAAACAATTTAACAATAGACAAAGGAAAAAACAAGCCCATATGATATCGTGGATTGGGCCAAGATATTCTCTGATAATCTATACACATCTGTTATGAATTACCGGTCTAAAAGATCCTTGTCGCAAAGGGTCTATCCTCCTTTTTATCTGTCTGCGTATATTATGGATTCTATTTGCTATGTGTCTAAATTCCCCACTATGGGTTGGAAATGGACTACCCAGAACCCATTACCTCTCCATGTTTATCATAAGATGTTATGGGATTCCTAGTTCGTCTCGTACTTCTGTCAGATTTGTCATGGGCCTATCTTACCCTTGCATAGAATGATGTGTGATGAAGATGAAAAGAAAAGAGCAAGTGCACCCATAATAAACAAGGGTCATAAAGAATTTCTCTTTAACAAATGGGACGATCAAATCAGGCAGGCAGAACAGGCAACGGAGACAGCGGCCACGCAGGCAAACATTCTTATCGACTGTGTAAATGAGAATTTACACAGGGCCAACTTAATCGCAGAAACCACCCTGGGGTACCTACCAAATAAATCATGACTGGAGGCAGAATGGAAGCAGAAGGCGTAGGAAAAGGGAAAAGCAATCCAGGAATTGAACAAGTTAAATTGGGAGTGTCACTGGGCATACTTAGTCAAGCCACACAGCCAATGGATGACTGTGAAATGCATCATAAACTCAGCCAAGAAAGTAGTGCCAGCTCTCATAGATTCTGTTTTCGCAGCCCAGCTCAGCGCAGAAGTCAGCCAACCGACTCTTCTCAAGTCCAAGATGAACACTTGCAGTTTTAAGGACCAAATTCAGAAGTAGCTTATTTTTAGAAGTTTGTTGTTTCTTTTTATTTAGATTAGAAAAAGGAAGGTCATTTGAAAACCGTATCCTAAAAATTTGTAAAAACACTATTATTAGAATTAGGAAGTAGTATTTTAACCCTTCTCATGCATTTAGAGAAAGGTCCAGAGATTTGTCAAAAGCTTGTCCTCGGAACATGTACTTCTGCACCCTCAGAGGAGGTTTTGATGAATGGATGGATCGAGATTTATTTTTATTTGCATTTTGATGTCTGCTACTGATGTTGCACTTTTGTACTCTTAGTAGATGTTAGAACAAGTAGAGATAGGTCGTTTTTGCTTGAAGTTTGTGGGTAGAATTAGTCATAAATGGCACTGTTATCTCTTGGAAATTTCTGCTTATATTCTTTAAGTGATTTACAGTTTTCAGTTGTTTATATGTTATTGCATGAATGTATGGGTTACCATTTGGCACTTCTGTATGGTGGAGTTATTTATTTGTGTCTGACATATGAATAGCTTATTATGCGATATGCTGTTCACAGCTGTTTTGCCTAACTTCTTATGCAAAGTGGTTTATCTTAATTGATTTCTATTCTTATGATAGCTGAATGATCATTATTACCAGCTATTGTTTGAAATCTCTTTAGATCGCATAATAGAAGATATACATCCCGTGTTAGCGTAGATTAGATGTGTTGTTTCTCATTAGATTACAATAGCATAGAGTTAGTTTAAGAATCTGAATTAGATTAGCTTTAAATTACTCTTAGATCAGCATTATTCAACTCTACACACACACACACCCTCATATTGGGAAACTGGTCCCGTTATCCCCAGTCGGACCCACTATACCAAACGGATAAGGAGCTGCCAACCAAGGTCCAGACGAGGTGGGTATCCCCCTTGTTTTCGACCCGATTTTCGGGGCTTCAACAGGTCCCTAGAAGAAAAGAGAAGGTTGTAGCATTCTGTAGGCCTGCACCTACGTACTAGTAAACATATAAGCTAGTACAAGAGCTAGAGGGTTGTAGCTCCCTTCCAAGAGAAGCTGGAGAACGAGAGAAGGTTGTAGCCTTCTACAGGTAGAAGTTTGTGTACTGGTATAAGTCTGCACCAGTACAAAATTGTAAAAATAAGTTTCTAAGTTAAAAGAAGATAGAGACTATTACAACGAGTGGTTTTCACCCACATTGGGTTTCCACCTTATATCTTGTGTTCTTGTGTGTGATTGTCTATTCTATTTTATACAGTTTTGATGCACTGATTAAAGATCAACATATGATGAATTAACTGAATAATAAGTTTGTAGGATATACGCTAATTTATTTAAACACAGTTGTGTATACACGTGAGTTCCATTAACTGAACTAGCGTATATGAATCTGATTATGGAAATGAAAAAATTATTGACTTGCTAATACTGATTCACCCCCCCACCCTCTCAGTATTATTTCCAACATCCAATATACTCTATTGGCCTCTCCCGATGTGATATCTCGATTCAATCTAGGCTGTTGATTTGTCCGATCCAACGGCTCTAGTGTAACAAGATTGGATTCTCCGCTGAACTTGGTTTTTCCACCACTCCTTAGTGTTTTCGCTGCGATAATGTTTTCCAGTAGTTTTAAAGACTTAGACTTAGAGGTTTTAGGATCCATTTTGGATCACGCCTTACCACTGAAAAGCTTTTAGACCACCAAAAGTTGGTTTTTAAGCATCAATCAAGTGAGGATACAACTCCCTCACTTGTCCAATTTCTATCCATTGTGCTCTGCTTGGTTTTGAATCTTTGAGTCCCACTCTCAAGTACTCAACATCCCCTTGGCACGTAGTTCTTACCTTCCTGTCAAGAATTGTGTCTTCTTGTAACTCATTGAGATACTCATGCAACAAATACCCAATAGAAGGCAACTGACTTTGCCCTTTAGGATATTCAATCAATGAAGGTTCATACAATCTCAAGTTTTCTGTATTAACGACTGAATAGATTTGCATACAAGCTAGCAAATCAAGGCAAAAAGCATTTTCACCAATTTTATCAAGTATCTTGAAAGGTCCATACCTTATTGGTTTTAGCTTCTTACCTTAACCTTGCATTCTATCTTTGCTGATGTACATCCAGACTTGATCATCAACTTGAAAACTATGTTCAACTTGATGCTTGTCATGTCTTGCGTTGTACTTGGCTTGACTTCTTTCCAACTGTTCCTATACTGCCTAGTGAATTTCCTAGATTTGTTCAATGAACTTGGTTGCTTTCTCCACATCACTATGTCCATGAACTGCTATGTCTTTACGAAAGACAAAATCCAAGGGAGATTTTGGTATAAAACCGAAACAAGTCTCAAAAGGAGATCTCTGAGTAGAAGCGTGCTTGGCACGGTTGTAAGCATGTTGCACATAACACAAATGCTCATCCCAAAGCTTGGGATGCTTGTTCAATAGCCTCTAAGCAACTAGATCATTGTCCTGTTGACCACTTCTGTCTCACCATCTGTATGTGGATGAAATGTTGTGTTCTCCTTCAACCTCATGTCCATAAACTCCCATAAACTTGACCAAAACTTCACAACAAATCAAGAATTTCGATCAGATACAATAGAAGTGGATAACCAAAAATGGACCCATACATTCTGAAAGAAAAACATTGTTGTTTGTTCAACTGTAATCTGCTTGTTACATGGTATCAAAATATACATTTTACTGAACCTATCCACAACAACATACAAATAATCATGACCTTTCCTAGATTTTGGCAATCCGCCAACAAAATCCATGGAAACAATTTCCCAATGATGAGAAGGAATTGGAAGTGGAGATTACAAGCCTAATTTTCTATTACTAGGCTTGCTTGTAGCACACATAGTACACCCTTTGATATATCTAGAAACTGTCTCATGCATTCTTGGCCAATAACAGAACCTTGCAAATGTGCAACTGTTTTACTTACACCAAAATGACCTGATATGAGAGAAGTATGTGCTTCTCGGATTATGTTAACTCTTTCAGTTTGTTGAATGCATAACTTTCCCAAATGATATAAGAGTTGGTCCTTTACATAATAATCCAATTCCTCTACTTGTTTGCCATGACTTAAAGTTGCATATACATCTTTAAAATCTATATCTTGAGCATATTGTTCAATGTAATTTTCATGCATTACTGAGTTATGCTTAAGTATAGTATATGCATTTATGATTGGTCTTGATAACATGTCTACAACCTTATTGTGTATGCCCTTCTTATATCTGATGACAAGATGAAATTTCTGTAGAAAACCCATCCACCTATAATGTCTTGGTTGTTGCAATTTAGTTTGTGAGTGCAAATATTGAAGTGGTTGATGATCTGTATGTATGATTGTTTCTTTACCCATTAGGTAATGTTTCCAATTTTTCACACTTCGTACTAATGCATACAATTCTTTATCATATGTGGGATAATTAACTACTGCAGAAGTAATTGTCTGAGAACGATAGCATATGGGTTTTCCACGTTGCATCAACACTGCTCCCATGACATAGTCACTTGCATCTATCTCAATCTCAAATGGATGTTGAAGATCTGGTAGTGCTAGTATTGGTGTTGTACTGATTTTCTCTTTTAAGGTGTCAAAGGATTTTTGTTGTTTACCTTCCCTCTTAAACACCTGTTTCAATCCTATTAAAGCATGTAATGGAGCTGCAATCAAAGAAAAGTTAGCAATAAACTTTCTCCAGTATTGTGTTGCCCATAGAAAACTCCTAACCTCTGTAGCAGATTTGGGTTTAGGCCAGTTCACAATGACTTCAACCTTAGAGGGATCTATCTTCAATTCACCACCCCTACAATATAACCCAAATAATTTACAGATGTTCTACCAAATTCACATTTTGACAGTTTTACATAGAGATTTTCTCTTTTTAAAACATATAGAGTCTGCTTTACATTTTTACATTGTCTTCCCATGTCTTACTAAAAACAAGAATGTCATCTAAATAAACAATTACAATGTCATCAATAAATGGTCTGAGTACATCATTCATGACTCTCATAAATGTAGTAGGAGCATTGATCCGGACTTAAACAGGAATGCAACAAATTACATAGATAACCATAAACACAGATATGCAGTGGAAATAATACTTCATTTCATTAATGTAAAATACTGAAATATGCTTACAAACAGTAATGGAAATAAACTAGCTAGGGCGATGGTAGCTTATCTCTGAGAAGAGATGTGGTGGCTACATGCCTCTGAACTGTGTTACAATGAGGCTCGAAGGCCTATTTATTGTTCGAAAGCAATGGAAAACCCTTCACATCCCAAAACCTAACCCTAGAAGATGAAACACCAAATTGTGGGCCCCGTTTGGGTAAATTGGTACATCAACTGCCTGGGGTCGTAACTTTGGCATACGATCTCTGTTTGATGCATACAATAGCTCGTTAGAAAGATCTATTCGAGAACTACCACTTTGGGAAGAGCAACGGGCCATCATTTCCTATTTCCCCCAAATTTCCCAAGAAAACGTCGTTTAGGGTCTTAAAACGGTTCCGGAAGTTCAGGACCCGAAAAATTGCTAAAAATAGTAAATTGTGCTACAATTTAGGAAACTGAAAAGATAGTTGTGGGGGTCCAAATGGGATAGGTGGGTGGCCACCAACATCCACCTGGATCATTCCTCCCCCCTTAGGAAGCAATGGTCCCCATTTCATTGAGTTCCTCCCTAAGATGAGGAAGCTTCTGCTAAGCTGGGTCTCTGATGAGTTGTTCTACAATCTCTGATGTGTCCAAAAATGGTGGGAAGCATGGCCAACGACGGTCCACATTGAGCACTCGGTGCAAGCGAAGGAATGGAGGAATGTTGTGCTTCAAAGCATTGCTTCCCGTAGCCTTGGTACTGGTGTAAGGACCATGTCGGAGTGGCCCGAGTTTCTAATGGGTTCTGGTAAGCCGTTCTCTTTGCAGATGTAACCAAACTTTGTCTCCCACCTAAAACTTATGTGGTACCCCTATGGGTGAGGAGAAGTTGCTCCTGTGTTCTATCATGGCCATATCTCTTTGTTGCTGCTGCTGTATGGAGAAACTCTTTGTGGGTGTCATGGATGTAGCCATGATCTTCCCCTTATTTTGGGAGCGAACCAGACAAAAAATGAATTTCCTAGTCTGGGAGATGAGCTTGCTACCTTTCTTGGCAGTGATCAAAGAGGTGGTGGTAGGTGGGGCTACCTCCAGTATCTTGTATAATGAATTATCCAAAGAAATAATGACAATGGAAGGCCTTGACTCATACACAGCATGTCACCTTCACAAGTATGGTTGGCCTAATAGTACATCACAAACATCCAGAGGTGTAACATCATAGAATACCTCATTTGTGAAGGGCTTTATGCTGTAGGGAAGGTGGCACTACTGGCAAACTTTGAGATCTCGTCCCTCGTGAAGCCACCCGATACTGTACAGATGTGGGTGTGGTGTAGTCGGTAGGCCCAACCACTTCACAACCTCTACTGAAACAAGGTTCTTTTGGCTACCACTTTCGACAATGAATTACAGGGGCGAACCCTTCACCCACATTTGTGAGTGGAAAAGACGCTCCCCTTCCTCAGGATTTTCGGGCTCATTTTTCTGGATCTTGGTGGTGGAAACAGTGGCACTGGGATCTGCATCAATGACCTGCTTCCCTTTGCCATTCCCCTTGTCGGGTTCTAGATTAGGGTCGGAACATGCATCTGATTCGGAAGCCTTCAACTCGGCCACCAGCGACTGCTTGGTCCGACAATCACTTGTGTTATGAGTGGGACTCTTGTGGAACTCACACCACTTTCCTGTGTCCTTTTTCGGCTTCGTGGTGTTGTTCTTTTCTTGCGGCTTTGACTGGTTATCTTGGATCACCCCACCTTGGCTTTGTCCTTTGGGCTTCGGATTTGCAGATCCAAAGTCTCGCTTCTTCTGTTTGAACTTTTGCTTGATTTTGACAGCGTATCGGTATGTTTTGCCGAGTGAGGAGATGTTCAAGAACTCCATCTCTTCCTGGATGTATCTGTATAGGTAGCCACGGTATTTGAGTACTAGATGTAGCTCAAAATCTTTGATACCCAACTGTGTGCGGACGGTATGAAAAATGTTTGTGAACTCTAGCACATCTTGGTCTCGTCCCTGCCGCAGTGTGGTCCATTTGATGTATTTGTCCTCATATCTTTTGACAGGGTAGTACTGCTCCTTAATGGCATCCTGGAAGTCATTCCAAGTGGGTGTGGCAGAAAACAATGAGCATGTACTTTCATCCTTCTGCTCGCAGTAGGTTTCCCACCAGTCCTTGATGTGGTGGGTTGCTTTGAGAAGAGCGAAAATAATCTTTTCCCAACTGGAAAAATCATGAACAGAAAAATAACCCTCTAGCAAATTTAACCATTTATCAATGGCATCTGTGTCTATCTGACTCTCGAATATGGGGATTTCAAAATTAACTTGTACCTTAAATGGTGTGGCATTTCCAGAGTTGCTGTTGGAAGCCGATGTGTCGCCCCTGGGTAGCCGCTGAAGGATTGGGCAAAGTTGTCCATCATCGCGTTCCTTTGTCGCTCAAGGGCTTCTTCGAGCAAGATTTTTGTAGGATCTCCTACCCCCTCATCTTTGTTTTCATCCATCATGGGAGGCCATCGAGATTTGCGAGGCTAGTTTTGCAAAGGTTCGACCAGTTCAAGCCCTAACTCCTTATATCCCGACCTCGTTGGGGACATGCAAAGAAAAACAGAGAAGAAAAGCATACCACTCTAATACCACTGATCTGGACTTAAACAGGAACGCAAAAAATTACAAAGATAACCATAAACACAGATATGCAGTGGAAATAATACTTCATTTCATTAATGTAAAACATTGAAATATGCTTACAAACAGTAATGGAAATAAACCAGCTAGGGCGATGGTAGCTTATCTCTGAGAAGAGATGTGGTGGCTACATGCCTCTGAATTGTGTTACAATGAGGCTCGAAGGAATATTTATTGTTAAAAAACAATGGAAAGCCCTTCACATCCCAAAACCTAACCCTAGAAGATGAAATGACAAATTGTGAACCCCATTTGGGTAAATTGGTACATCAATTTCCTGGGGTCGTAACTTTGGCATACGATCTCCGTTTGACACGGACAATAGCTCGTTAGAAAGACTATCCGAGCACTACCACTTTGGGAAGGGAAACATCAGTCCATGGACCCATGTTGCCCCCAAATTTCCCAAAAAATGTCGTCTAGGGCCTCAAAATGGCTCCGGAAGTTCAGGACCCGAAAAACTGCTAAAAATAGCAAATTGTGATACAATTTAGGAAACTGAAAAGACAGTTGTGGGGGTCGAAATGGGATAGGTGGGTGGCCACCAACATCCACCTGGATCAAGTATTAGTTAAGCCAAAAGGCATAAACAGCCATTCATATAGTCCTTTCTCTATCTTGAAAGAAGTCTTCCATGCATCCTGTTCTGCAACTCTGACCTGATGATAACCACTTCGCAAGTCTAACTTAGAAAATTAAACTACTTATTTCAATTGATATAATAGATCATCAACACGAGGAAGAGGATAATGATTCTTGATCGTTATTTTATTTAACGCTCTATAAACAATGCACATTCTCCATGAACCATACTTCTTTATCACCAGCACGATTGGAGATCCACGTGATGATGTGTTTCGTCATATAAACCCTTTATCGAGCAACTCCTGCACCTGCTTCTTTATCTCTACATTCTCTAAAGCGAACAACCTGTACATTCCAATGTTAGGTAATAGAGCATCTTGCTGAAAATAAATATCATGTAAGATTTCTCTCTTGGGTGGCAAACCTTTTGGTTCTTGAAATAGAACATCATACTCTGAAACAACTTTAGCTAAATCAGCTTTCTGTTTAGAATCATAGCCTTCAAATGCATTGGATTTTTCAGGATCCTTTGCCTTTACAACCATTAGTAAAAATTTCTTACTTGAATTGACAATTCTTTTCATCTGCCCTAAGTTTATGAGAGAATAGTTATATTTGAGTTTATGAGCTCTGACAATATATTCTATTCCATCTTTAGTGAGTTGATACTTATTTTCAGCTCGATAGAAAATAGCTTTCCTAGCATACAAGTATGGACTTCCCAAAAAAATACCACATATATCCAATGGAACTATATCTAACTCAACCTCATATACAAATGTTGATCCAATAGCAAAACTAAGTTTACATTGTCTCATTACTTGTAGCTTTTTTTATCACACACCCAACCTAATGGATATGGCTTCTCATGAGGTTTTGTTTGTAATCCCAACTTCTTTACAATTTTTTTAGAAATCAAGTTTACTTGTGATCCACTATCAAATAAAGTATCAATCTTATTGTGCTTGGAAATTACTCTAATACGAAAAGCTCATTTCTTTCCCTCTCATTATTTTCATTATCAACAGATTGTGCAGAATTACTTGTGGATGCTTCAAAACCTTTACCTTTATACCTATGGCTATAACTATTGTTTCATTGCCTGAATCTGATCCCAAGTCCTGCTGAATAGCTGCAACATTCTTTTTCTTCTCTCCATCGAACTTCTTAGGTCTTCGTTCTGGTTGCAAAGACCAATAGTGTGCCTCATCGTGTCCTTCTTTCCTGTAATGAGTGCATGAAGGTTTATCCTTCTGTATAGTGTTTCCTTTCCTCTCCTCCCATTTCAGTTTCTTCTTTTCCTTGCTCTTGCTTACAAAATATTTAGATGATTCCCCAACCTCTGGGTTTACATTCTTACCTCTAGCTTCTATATGTGTGGCTTGAACTGATACATCATCTAAGCTAGTGGGATTAAACATGAGAATAGTATGCTTTAAATAGCTATGAATACCGCCTAATACTTCAATAAAGTCTCAGGTGAATCTAATGATATACCTAGAGTTAAAGCTCTCTTTCTGAATTCCTGAGTATAAATTTGTACACTCTGACCCTTCAATTGTTGAAGAGTTTTCCAACTCATCATTGCCTGCTGCATGTAAGCTAAAGGATAGAATTGATTTTTGATAGTAGAAACAAATTCAATCCAGGTAGAAATGATTTTACCATGTTTTTGCAGTTCAGATTGTGTCTTTCCTTCCCACCATACTAGTGCAGTTCCTCCAAGTCGAAGGCTAGCCAGCTGAATCTTCTTCCTTTCTGAATCAACGTTTTGTACCCTACAATATATGTCAATTTGTCTGATCTAATTATCTATCTTTTCTACATTATGTTCTCCATCATAAATTGGAAAATCAAACTTCATATCTAATTTCATTAAAGAAGTTTTCTTCTTCTTCTTAGAAGAGCTAGAAGATGATGAGGATGATGAAGGTGATGATGGAGGAGATGCCAGAGGAGTCATTCCTCCTTTTCCTTTACCTTCTGGAGAGGCAACTAGAAAAGGTTTCTCTGCTCCTTTGTCTTGTTTGGGTGTTGAAGTACTTTCACCTTGACCCTTCTTAAACTCCAGATACATCTCTTCCACCATGGCTTGGAGTATCTTAAAACCTTCCATAAATTGAGATTCAAATCCCAATGGTGCTTCTTCTACCATTCTCCCCTAAGAATAGACTCTTCCAATCTTTGGATTAGCCTCAACAAGTTATCATTCTCCTATTCTGAGCTTTAATCTAGTTAGCATTCAAAATCTAGCACAAGCTTGTCTACTTTAACAAAACCAAAACCAAATGCTTTGATACCGCTTGATTTGTAAATGAGATCTTAAATCAATATTAACGTATTACAGGCTCATGTGCAGGAGTGCCTATATTATTTAGTGCAACAGATCAAAAAGATTGTGAATAATATAGACAATGAGTAGTCGAAAAACATAAGAGGCACACACATCAACACAACAAATAATCAAGGAGTTCACTAGACTTCCTGGCTACGCCTCCTGGTCTAGCTTTCAGTGTCAACCTCTATATAAGTCTTCAAAAACAGAGTTTATAGGTCTGAGCTCAATCAGAGTCTCAACAAAACAACAGTGATATTACACAGGGATTTCACTTGAAAACCTCAAGTCTAAAGAGTGCACAGACTCTCCCTCTTAGTGCCTCTAATCAACTATTCGTAGCTTCATTTTCTCTGACTCTCTGTCTTTGAGCCACTGCTTCCTCCCCTATTGTGCTGCCATTGAATGGCTTTTAAGCCTATCATCGTTGTTTGTTTGCCTTCCCTCTTCGGGCTCTCTAGCTCCTTGCTGTTATCTGTTCAAATCCCTGTTGAGCATTAAACAATCATTGCAAAATGCTCTCAGGTATGGTGGCCACCTATTTTCAAACAAAAAGGACCAATGTGGGTGAAAATCCCAAAGAATCACTTCTCTATTTACATAGAGAAATACACAAGAAATACTCTAAAAATAGTGGAAAGTCCAACCAAGCTGGACTTCAAAAGATATAAAGTCTGCCTCATAATCCTTTCAGGTCCACGTTTGATTGCTATTGCAAGTCACAACACTATGGTCATAATTCCTTTATATTCGGTCCATAGCAGTAATACATAGAAATACATAGGAAAAACACTTATTATCAGACTTCAAATTTTATACAGCCACATCTATAATTCCTGTTGGGTCCACCTTGATTGCAATCGTATATCGCATGGCGCATAGGCCCTTTTGTATTTGGTTCCATTCCTCCACCGATTGTCAATATCGGCGTATCACATATCGCGGGGTCGTGGGTCCATTGGTATCACCCCTTGTATCGTTGCGATGCGATACATCGCAATTGCATATCGTCAATCGCTATCGCACATCGGCCCTTTGCTATCGTCCATTCCTTTCCGGAGCTAACAATTGTCAATGAAGTGCTCATCGCACAGTCTTGATTCTACGGGTTCTGTCCGTGTCCCTTGGTTCTTTGTGATGCGATAATGCATCCATCGCATATCACTTAAGCCTGCAACCTATGTTAAATCCTCCTCTTAGAGAATTGCGATGTGATATGTTTCTGATCATGTCACCATTGATCTACGCGCTTGATCAATGGCTCATGTTGTATCGTTGATCGCAGTTGCATTTGCCTTAGGGATGCCTCCGATATACTCCACTCGCCTCTCCCGATGCGATATCCTGATTCAATCTGGGTCGTTGATCTATCTGATCCAACGGCTCTGGTGTAACGAGACTGCATTCTCTGCTAAACTTGGTTTTTCCGCCATTCCTTAGTGTTTTCGCTGTAATAATGTTTTCTCATAGTTTTAAAGACTTAGACTTAGAGGTTTTAGGATCCATTTTGGATCGGTTGGGTTCAAGATTGCAGGACGGTCAATGGAATTCGAAGGTATGCATTTACTAACATCTCTATGTTTTTTCCACTTTATATATAAATTCCCAAATATTTCTTATGAGGATGAGTTATGGGCTTATGAATGAGCCTGAGAGATTGCGAGAGGAGCTACTGCTGCACATCAATGAGGAGTGTTTGGGTAATGGCAATCTCCATCCGAAAATGAGTGTCAGAAATCTACAGAGGAAATTGGAGGAGCAGTGGGGCCTTCTATCGGGAGTGTCGATCGATATATGGAAGGGGATAGTGGTGGGTGTAATGGGTCCCAGCGGTAACGACAAATCCACATTCCTTAGGGTGTTGAACAACTATGTGAACCACTCATTTCCCATCCTTTTATGCTAGAAGGAGAGCATTTATATTATGATGCTTCCTTGGGACATCCGACCAAGTTGGCACTCAGGTTTTCAAATGTAACTTTTGAGAAAGAGAAAATGTGCTTTATCTATCAATAAAAACGATTAGACTATAAATAAGCCATTGCAGGCACCGAAGCTTGATGGTGTCCAGATCGCCCAAAATGGGGAAAATGGAGATGAAATGCATTCAAAACCCAAATGGAGATGAAATGCGTTCAAAACCTTAGCTGTCGCCAAGTTACTTTCTCCAAACACAAGAATTGATTGCTAACAGAGGCATATGATTGCAGATAAACTTTTCATAATTTTGATTGGAGATAAAAAATAAAAAATGTTATTAAGTGGAAATAAAAACAGTTTTAGACCATTTTTTCTACCCTAATTGTTATATGTGTTTAAATAATTACAAA